>JANIJG010003525.1:37475-51241 GCA_024611175.1 Megaceryle torquata
TTATTTTTTGACCATTAATGTTTTGGTTTTAGGTTTATGATCTTTTAATTGCATTACACAACTCCATTAATATTTAATCAATGTCCGCTTTGAATCAGATATGCATTTTAATGAAGATTCTACTACATAAATGGAAATAAAATTAAATGTTATCATTTAATTTTCATAACCAAACAGTTAACTCTTAAATGATATTACCCTTTGCCACTTTTGGCATATAGTCAAGAACAGTTACCCAACTTAAGGAAAATAAAATGTCAAAGTATGAAATGTAGAAATACCTAATTTGTCATCTTATCAGGTGTCTGTATTACTCAACCTATCTTCTACTAAATATACGTTATCACTAAATTTATACTACTATTATTCCTACAGTTTACCTCTGATTTATTACCTTACATGTGCTAGAAGTAATATTATGTGGGGAAAAAAAATGTGAATGACTAGAGCTAGAATCCATATTTCATTTTCCATTTTATTTACTATGTTTTGTTATTTATGTTTCCTAAAACTAGAAAAGATAATTTAAAATGTGACTCTGGAATTGTAGAGTCCAGAGTAAGTTAATTCTCACTTAGTGATTTTAGTGGCATCAATAGTTTTTAAAATGTGGCAAAGGATGTGTTTTAGCTTGGCAGATCAAACGTGACCATAGATTGAAATGACACTGATGCTCTTTGGAGCTATTACAGGGTGTCAGGGGTTGAAAGGGACCTTGGAGATCTCTGAGCTAGATGGGATCTTGGACGTCAGTTTGGTTTGTGACTGACTGGAATCCAGCTCAGTCTTCTGTTTTGTCATATTACAAAGTTACAGAAACAACTTTTTTGTCAAAGCTAGTGAATAAATGCAGGAAACCGATTTCTTGAAGGGAAGGTTGTGATGTGCTTGTTGACGGTTTCAGAGGATTGCAGGTTTTCTGTTTGTGGAATTCACAGCAGTACTACATAGAAATCCTGTAGTGTGGGTCTTCTACTTGGCTCCAACTCAGCAGTTTTTCTAGGCCATCACCAGCACTTGCTTGCTGTGATGAGGACGTCCCTGACAGCCAGTCAGAGGCGTGCCTGGAAGCTGGCTTCACACTCCCAGAACCTACTCAGAAAAAACAATGCTAACCCTTGCCTGAAGAGGCTGCTCCTGAGAGAGCTGGAGCAAGTCTTTCAAATTAGGCTCCACAGCAGATGCAATGTCCTCTTAAATATATTTTTTCTGTTACCTTGAGTGTCCTCTGTCACCTTATAGCATATTCAGGCTTTACATCAAAGAGAAGGTTGGAGTATTTGAAGCCTTAAAAGCTGAAAGTGTGGTCCTGGATGAGAGTGGGTGCTGCATAATCCCATTGATGTAACCAGCAATCAGACAGCAGTACCTGTTAACTGTGGATGACTATCAAGGAAGCATTTTCCTTTCTGCCAGAATTCTAACACCAAATTATCTCTATTGTAATTTTAAATACTTTTACAGATCTTATTGTTAAAGAGGCTCCCAGGTACAGCGAGTCTGGCCAACAGTTGTGACTTACCCTGTTAATTTGAAATAAATACACAAATTCAGTCAAAAGCAGAAGCAAGAGCCTTTTTTTGTTTGTTTGTTGGTTTTTGTTTGTTTGCTTGCTTTGGGTTTGTTTTTGTTTTGTTTTGTTTTTTAGTGTTCATGTACTATATGTCAAAGAAGCGATCCCCATATTTATCTGTTTGTAAAGAAGATAAAGATGGGGACAGAATAGCTCTGCTGAGCTACATGTACTACATGAAAATATTCCCTTTGATGCCCAGATGTTTGGAATCTTTCTGTGTGCATTTTCAAGTAGTTGAAGGAAAAAAAAGTGTATAGCTTTTCTGCAGTTGCAATTTCTTCTCCTTACTCCAAGTGAGATATGTAATGGCTTTCATTTTTAATAAGATGATGCTGAATTAGAGTGAAGGAAATTAAAAAAAAAATTCTCTAAAACTTGAAATTATTTTATAATTACAGTGACAAAAAGTATTTTTTTTCATTTATGAAATGTTTGACAATAATATTATAAAACTTAGTGGAGGTGGAGTGTTAGAAAGATTAAACATATAATAAGGTAGAAGAGCCTTCCTAATAACAATTTAGATAGTGCTTCAGGAAAAAAGTGTTCAGTGGAATAGGGTGTTATGAAATTAATGACAGAACATTTTGAGAAGATACAAAGGAGGCAATAAAAAACTACTCCTTTTCTACAAATGAAAATTGGCAATAACTTTGCTAGTTGTGGAAAATATATGGTGGAAAGATAACGCTAAATAATGCCACTTTCCCCGCATTGATATTAAGCACCCAAATAACTACAAAAGCTCGTTAAAGAGCCCCGAAGGAGCGCTGTAGATAACACTTTAAACCTTGCGTAGCCCTGCCCCTGAAGACTTGTCGGGATAATGACACAGTTTAGGGAACTGCCTCAGGACACGTTAGGAAATTACAGGCATTCAGTTGTAAACTAAGCCGTTAAAAACGATTTTAACATGTCAAGTGGGAAAACACTTCAGCAGCCACAGCTTTAAGTTTGGGTAGTGTAGGTTAGGGGAAAAAAAAGTGTTTTAGCCAGGGGAAGGGAGGTGCAAGAGAACAGGCTAATTGATTAGCACTTTAATTTAAAAAAAAATGTTTCCTATAGGAAACATGTATGGCAGCCTGAGATTTAGAAATTAGAGTCCTGATCAAGAGTTGCTGTGTGCATTTTGTACTCTTGTAGTTCATGGCCAACAGCTAAATAAGGAGGGGGAAACACCACTGGTAGCTGCTTTGGAGGGTAGAGAAATTATATTTAAAGGATAGCAGTGAGTTTGTAATGTTTTATTGATGATATGTGTGTGTGCATTTTTTCTGTGTCAAAATACCTCACCATTAGTAAAGTGTGCAGAAGTCCAGTTTACAGCATCAAAGAGACAGACCTGTACCAAACCAAAACTAAAACCAAACCAAAAACACCAAAAAAACCCCCCACAGCAACAACAACAAAAAAAGGGACTGAAGGAAAACTGCATCAATTCCAATGATCCCTGAAGTCTAACTTCTGAATATTCAAGCAGATTGGATCTTATAAAGAGCTGTCAGTACTTCACAGCTATGGATGCCAAAGCAATTATGTTTGCAAACCTTGAGATGCATCAGCCTGTTTTTTTACCCTCTGACTTGGGAACAGGGAAGCAATTTGGCTGAATACTTAGGCAATTAATGTTGAAATTAGCTCGAACTTCTGAATTTTAAGGAGTTTCTAAAACTGTAACCAGATATAAACGAACTTTTTGGCACTTCTGAAAGGATGTCATTTTCTGAATCAGGTATTAGCTTTCAATCAGCAAAGTTGGATTTTCAAACAAAAGTGGAGGTAAGAGCAGGGCCCTCACAATCCTATCCCAGCTGAGCTAGGAGCCATTGTGAGGCATGAAGTGCTGGAGCTCCAGTGTTTTGCCGACAGCACCTAGCACCTTGCAGCTTAGGGATAAAGTGAGCAGCAGTGGGGTTCTGGGAAGATGACTTGGGGGTTAGAAGTTTCCTGACCTATATTCACTCTGCTTCTTACTCTATCCTCCCCTTGGAAAGAAGCTGCTTTCTTCTAGGTGGTTCCTCCAATGGTGACATGGGATGATTGAGTTTAAGTTTTGTAGAAGCGTCCTATCTGTTGGCCTCCTTTATACTCCAGAAAGTGGGATCAGCTGCCAGGGTGGATTTGGAGTGAATCTCACTGGAGAGGGGAGGTGGCAAGACATGAGAGTACAAAGGGATTTGTGTTCAGTCATGTCAAAATGCTTCTAGTATTTTATTTTTAGAAGGCAAGTGAGGGTTTGTAAAGGTTTGTCTCCCAGAACCTAGAAGGAAGTGTCACAACATGACAGAAGGTGTACATCTAAGGTCAAGTCTTTGTTGTTGCTGAATTTCAAAGGCCGCTTTTGAATTTTCAAAAGCTACTGCAGACAGCAGAAAGGGCAGGATCTCTAGGGAAAGATTAAAATATTTGTGTAGGCAGAACATTAGGTGAACAAACAATATATGAATTGCTGCTCATTCTGGCTTTCCAGTAAGTCATGTGAATGGTGACATTATGTGCGTCTTGGTTAATTCTCTAGTTATAAATTGCATTCTCAGTTTAAGTATGATGGTGAATTAGTATCTAGGAACAATGAGCAAATAAGTACTGTGACATTAAAAGTTGATTTAATTTGATGGTTAACTTCCAGTTGGTTGCAGCAAAGAGTTATTGCATCATTACAGAAGACAAAGATCTTGTCTGAATGATTACTGATCACTAAATTTTAGATTCTGCATTATTAAAAAGGTGTTGCCCTCCCATACAGGCTTTTAATTTGGAAACAGTTGAAGGCTCCATTCAATACCTGTTCACTTAACATTTGTCCTATGAATGATTGTATGGCAAGAGAAACCTTTACTATGTCTACTCAGGAGTTTGTTGTGAATATATGCTGCCTTAGATGCTGTGTAGCAGACTGGGTATGAGTATGTTAAGTAGAGGTTGATGGAAAGCAGCTTAAGTCAAGTGTCATCTCTGATTTCCGCTGTATGGGGAGGCTCTAAGTGGGAGTGATTTGCATATACAGTGGTTGGGGAGAGTAGAAGGAAGAACATTTATTGACCTCAGACAAATCCTCACACTCATTTTCCTCCTCTTTTAGTATCCCATGACCTAAGTAGCATCAAGTGAGGTGAAGAGTTTAAGGCAGTCACACACAGCGGTTTATTTGTCTGCCTTGAGACACATAGCCAAGGTGATCAGTGTGTTCAGAAGGAGCTGTGGGCCAGGTCTGGCTCCTAGAGCAACACCCTGTGGTGCCAGCAGGCAGAGCCCATGAGCTGCCTTAGGGCACCCTCCAATGTGCTCTAAACCAGGTTTAGGAATATGTTCACTCGAAACCACAAAGGGATGTTTGTCCTGAGTAGCATTTCTAAAGTATAATCATGAGTATAATAATGTTTTCTTATGAATTCCTGTTTACAGGACGTTATTTTTCCTTGTGTTGGCTTTTGAGATTGTAAATGAATGTATTAGTGCTAAAGGCTTCGTATGTAGCTAATTAGGTCTGTGTCTAAGGAATTAAGTGTCATTTGATTAGAGTTTACTACTATTAAATACATAATTCATGTTTTATCTATTTTGGAATTTAAATATAGATGTTTGGCTTCATTTGAGTCAGAAATAATTTCAAGTCCTTTTCTTTCTAATAATAATTTCTCTTATCATTTAGATAGATCTGAGTGACTGTAATATTTTCACAGCAAAGACTAATCCTATTGCTTTCAGGTATATGTAGCCCTTGGGACAAGTGTGGGGGTGTTTTGTTTTAATTTTGTTTGTCTTTTGTTGTTGTTTTGTTTTTTTTTTTTTTTTTAATAGAGCAAAGGCAGTGCAGCAGAAATCTTATCTGTCTTCTGGCTCTTTCAGTTCAGGAGCTCGTGAAGTAGGACTGTGAATTGTTTCCAGTTATATGGAGATCTTTTGACTTTGATCAGCAAGGAAGGGACTAATACCATCACATTTATTATCATCAGTGACACCAAGAAAGATCTGATTGTTTGGGCTCAAAAAAGCCATGCAGGAACCACTGCCCATTCTCATCCTCTCAAAGCTAACTTAAAAAGGTAACTCAAAAAGGTGATGATCCTCATGTGAGAAACAGAGAAGATATTTCTGCTTTTCTACTCAGCCTTTCAAATCACTTAGCAGGAATTGGTGAAACATTCCAGCCAACAGCTCTAACAGAGAAGCTGTTCATAATTTTTGAGGAATTAAGGTTTCACAGTTCATGTTTACATTGTTTTAACATGCTATACAGCATTGGTGAAAGTGGAAGCAAATGACTATTTATTTACTCTTCTGCTTTTTCCATTATCTCACAGCCGAAGTAAGCCACAGGCTCTTGTGGCCAATACATTATTTCCTCAGTATTACAGCTGTAAGTCCCATGCAAACTTTTTACATGGATATGAAATGACCTTCTAAGATGCCCAAGTGAGTTGTTCTATTTAGTTGATTTTTTTTTCCCTTTTAATCTCATTAGAGGCTTTTTGTTTGAAAGTGGGGCACACATAGCTAAAATAAACCAGGCATTGATACTAGACTTGGACCGCATAGAGTTAGAGGCTGGTATGTTTGAGTTCTGAAAGGATAGAGAGAATTTCAGACAAATTTTGACTGCAGGTTTTGAAAGAAACACTTTACTCATGTTTAAAATGTTAGAACAGTTTTAGAGAAGGGTGTTAGTGTAGGACAACTCTGAACAAGATTGTTATATATGATGACTAAAGTACAGAAAAAGCTGTCAGTATTAGCAAAATAGATATATAGCTGCAAATAAATTAGACATTATTTACGCAATATACAATTATACTTTTCTGGTGGATTATGACAGCAGTTTGATTTAAATTTTTAATTCCAAATTCAAGAGAGTGAAAGTTTGACTTCTGTGCTTAAGCAGGCTCCTGTGATTTAAGGTTTGATTCCCTTTTCTGCCAGGGACTTCTTATATAACCTTGAGAAAGTCATTTTTAGATCCTCACCGAATTCTTAAAGGTAGTAATGTAAAACCTGTAGCTGACACTGTTTTGTTTAGGTATAAGCTTTGCCTGCAGACACCTATATCTGAACATTAATTATGCAATAGAAAATTAAAGTCTATTTTGGCAAACAATACTTGCTGAAGAACAAGTCTGTATGTGTCTCTTATTTTTATATTATGATATCATAGAATGGTTTAGGTTGGAAAGGACCTTTAAAGGTCATGTAGTCCAAATCCCTGCAATAAAGCAGGGACCTCTTTAACTAGAGCCCTTTGTAACATGACCTCGAATGTTTCCAGGGTTGGGGAATCTACCACCTCCCTGGGCAACTTGGGCCAGTTTTTCACCACCCTCACTGTCAAAAATATCTTCCTTATATCTCCTTTAAATCTACACTCTCTTAGTTTAAAACCATTATGCCTCGTCCTGTTGCAACAGACCCTGATGAAAAGACTGTCCCCATCTTTTGTATAGGCCCCCTTTAACTATTGAAAGGCCACAATAAAGTCTCCCTGGAGCCTTCTTTTCTCTTCTCCAAGCTGAACAACCCCAGCTAGCCCTCTGATCATTTTTGTGTTCCTTCTCTGAACCCACTCCCAGAGGTTCATGTCCTTCTTGTGCTGAGGACTCCAGAGCTGGACACAGTACACTAGGTGAGGTCTCACCAGAGTGGAACAGGGGGGCAGAATCACCTCCCTTGACCTGCTGGCCACGCTTCTTTTGCAGCCCAGATACAGTTGTCCTTCTGGGATAACATTACCAGCTCATGTCTAACTTTTAATCTGCCAGTACCCCCAAGACCTTCTCTGTAGGGCTGCTATCAATTACATCACCCCCAACAACAACATCTAACATGCGTAATAAGTAACTTGACTGAATTTATGAGAAACGCTGTGGAAGGTTTTGAGCTTGGTTTTGTTTGATTAGAAGAATTTTGATTAATTCTTATCACTGATGATAGAAATTGTAGGTAGAATTTGCCAGTGCTGTATGCAAAATGTAGCCTATAATGATTTTTTTATATATACATATTAATTCATCCCAAAATACTTGTGATCTACCAGGCTATAAGCTTATAAAAACATAATTAATTTCAGTCAAGGAATGAGCAGAATTTCCTTTTGTAATGTTTAGCTTTACTCAGCGAGTGGGCAAATATTCTCCTGAAATCTAAGAGACTGATTGATGTGAAGCAACAAAGAGTAACATACTGAATACTGCCACATCAAGAAGTATTAATAATGCATGTAAATCACTTGCTGTTTTCCTAAGTCTTAATTCCTTTCCTATGTAGAAGGAGGAAAGGAACAGAGATGTACAGTGTCATCAGAAATAAGTGATGAATGATGCTTGCAGGACCCTGCTCTGAGTGGACTACAGATAATGGATTTTGCATTGATTCTGTTGCATACCAGGAACTGATCTCAAAGAAGGCAAGGGGACTGATTTCTATATGGAGAAGTACCTGGGTAGAGCTGTGTGGAACTTCAGGAGTACAAAAATACATACAGAAACACAGATTAATGCATATGGCTCTGTCATTCTGAACCTTTCCTGTTACCCTCCAAAGGTTCCATTTGAACCTCAGAAGTGAGGTGACGTATTATATAGTGAAAAGATAAAATAAGAAGCCACAGATCAGGGCTGTTAGGGATCTGTGGTGGTGCCAATGTAATCTGCATAGCTTTTCAATATTATCTGTATACTCTTAGTCTCTGTATGCAGAGCAGCACACTTGGAAATTGCTGCCAGTGATTTCCAAGTGATCTGTGATTTGTCTCTGCCCACAGCAAGCTTCTGTCATCCCCATCACTCGCCATAGTCCAGTTCTGCAAAACACAGTATCCAGTGATCCCTGCAGATGTCCTTCCTATGAGGTGATGCTTTCAATTTCTCTATGATTTCAGTCCATTTTATGTGGAAAAAAGAGCGTGGATGATGATTTTGGTCAGCGCAGCTCTGGCAGAGGAGGTCAGGCTGGCATCCTTGTCTGGTAGATGTCAGAAGAGTTTCTGTATTTTCCTTTATGCAGTAATGTAAGAATTTAGTTTACCTCCTTACTTTCTGGAACTGAATTAATAATCCAAGGGATGGTATTGTTGAGCTAAAAAGTAGTCTTCACAATTGTCTTATTAACTAACTTACTAATTAAAAGTTTATATAGTAATGAAACCTGAGTATAAACAATTCATGAAGATAAGAGATGAGACTTTGATGATGTTGTTGTTGAAGGAGATATGTGTGGGGTTCCTTGTAAAGAATTTTCTATTACTACACCTGAACTGTCTTTTTAATGTTCTGCTTCAACTTTAAGCTAAAGTTTTGTTTGTGTGAGTGGTTTGAATATGTAACATTGTAATGATGTTTTCAGGAAAAACATTGTCGTAGAACAGCAATGCATTAACAGTGCATATTTATGGCCTAAAGGAGGCTGAGTGCCTGGAGAGAAAGGTTTCTTAGTACTATATTAATGATGTTTTATTTACATCTGTGTAAGTAAAAAAACTCATGCAGTGTCTGTTTTCTGATTGTACATATTATTTAACAATGTATATATGTTACACAACAGAAGCATATGACATGTCTTTAATTTCTTGACATACCCTTCATGACAAAAACCAGTTTGGTGAAGGGGCTGGGCTGCAGTCACTGGAAGTTACTACATCCTGGTGAGGCAAGGAGTGTCTCTGCTTCCTTCCCTAACTGCCTGTGCATGCTTTGTCCTGTCGTTCTCTCCCTCCTTTGAATTCTGGCTTATAAGAGCTGTGGAGCTTTTCCTTTGGTTTCTCCAAGTTACAGTAAGTGGGTGGCACATTTGAGTGTATTCATGGTTAAATTTAGTTTTAACTTCCTAAATGCCAGTGGTGGTCAGTAGCAATCTGGGACAATTGCGTACTCTTCTCGATAAATGTAGGCAAAGGTGGTGGACTAAAGATGGTTACTGCATGCTTTAAAGTGTTGATAGGCAACAAAACTACCCAGAACTCCTCTTACTTCCTATAAGGCTCTGGCAGTAACAATGTGCAGGGTGGAAGGCTTATTGCCAGGGAAAGGTGCAGCTTTGTACCAGGTCCCCCCCAGTCTGAGAACAGAAGAATTCTGGATTACTTAAAATAGAGGATGAGCTGTATGGAGAAATCCATTTGACTATCTCTTTTTAAATCATTAGAGATAGAGATATTTTTCTGCACTGGGTAAGCTGTTGCTGCTACAGTTACAAATACCAGAATAATAATGGTCTTCTGGTGAGAAAGAAACTGCAGTATTGGGATTATTTCTTCTGGGGTAGCTAGTAACTTCTGAGGTTGTGAGCTAGCTCAGGGTTTCAAGCTATCAGAGCTCAGGGTTTTCAGCAACAGAAGATGGGTTACTGCTGGGCTGTTGTACTGGTTTTGGATGGCAATACCCTGGGTTGGCTCAGGATGGACTCTGTACTGGTCCTGGTGAGCGGTGAACATTTTTCAGTCTGTGTATGTTACTTTTGGCAGGCTTTCTGTCCAGAGTGGTTCTGAATTTGGATTTTTTGTATTCTAAAAAAACCCCATTTTGAATCTTTGAACAGAGAAACAATAATGGTTCATAGACTGTTTTGAAGGAGTTAGATGGAAAGAAGCACCAGACTTCCCTCTGTAAATGGATAATCATAATGTTTCCAGATGGCTTAGGTAATTTTTCCCCAGTTGGAAGCAGCAAGCTGGGAATGAACTAAGCAAAAGGTAGACAGCATGCTTTCTGTTTGTTCTAACGGGAGATTTGTTGGAGTAGCAGACAGGGAGCTGAAGCTTGTAATAGAGCTGTCCAGCAAACAGCATGGCATTCTTCTTGGCATTGCCACAGGAATAGCTTTAGAGAAAGCAATGGTTAAGGTTTTTTTTCAGACTGTTATTTTTCTTCTGGAAAATGCTATTTGGTCAAAATCATGTTTCTCTGCAGGAAAAAACAGGTTTCAGTGGTGGTTTGGATTTTTTATTGAAGGATGGGGGAGCAATTAGGAGGGAGACAGAAGTGATGTCCTGTTAGACTGAAAACACTGTTTGCAAGATGATATGTTTCTGTATTTGTATTGACTTTTGTATTTTAAATGTATGCACCTTGAAGCTAAAATCTTCTGAAATAAAAATGTCAGTTTTACAATACACAGTACCTAAATTGACCTGAAATCTCTTTTAATTGTTGTATTTAAATTTTTTTTTTTTTTTCCTCAGAAAGCTCCACTTTTGTTAATCCCAATTTGGAATGTTCTTGCTTTAATTAAAAAAAAAAAAAAAAAAAAAGGGTGGAATTTTCCACTGAAATGACTCTCAGTTCCAGAAAATTCTTTATCCTCTCTGTATTGTTCAGGTGTTGAAATAATTAATTGGATGGTTGTTTTATGTATTTAGTATTTCAGGCTAAATGAATACTACAATATCATAACATTCTATTCTAATAAGATGGTAATTATCCTCTTGTATGTGTTCTGACTCCCACTTGAGATGAAAGTGACAAAATGTTCCATGTGACTATAATGTCAAATTTAAGCCATACCTGTCTTGAATTTTTTTCTTGTGGACATGTACCAATTGATTAAACTTGTGACTTGAAAATTCTTGATCCCTAGTGAAGACTTTGGAATTGTTAATCACCCTAGTATCAATTGCATGTCATCAGCTATTGGAAAGATTTATACTCAGTAGACTTAATTTGTTGTACTGCCCTGTCACAGTACTTTATTTGGTGGTTACATTTAATGGATCCAGATAAGTAACACTGAGAGGTGCACTATATTCATGACGGTAGTTACTTGGGATAACTTAACTCTTCTGGAGTTAATTGTCTTGTAAGCAGAATTCTTGGGGTTTGAGCTTTTGGTCTTTGAGAGGCTTCTGTGTACTGCCTCAGACCCTGGCGCAGCAGTGGGGTTTATGTCTGAATAGTGCCCTGTTAGGTGTGGGCAGTGGTTATGGATGGGAGCTTTCTGAAACAGAACTGCAGTTTGGAGTTGAGAAAAATAGATCCCTGGACTCTGTGGCATCCCTTTTGTGCTGCTGCTTGTCATTTTCTGCTGAAGTAACAGTGTGAAGCTGAGAGCTACGAGACACAGTTCAGATGTAGAAACACAAAGGACTGGAAAAGAGCTGTGGAAACAGAAATGGCTGGTATTCTGGTATTACAAAAGAGGCCAGAAATAATTTTTTTTTTTTTAATTTAAACTGGGGCCTGACAATTGCAAATTCTGCTTGGAACTGAGCTTGCTATTGAAGCGTGGAATTTGTCCAGTGTGGAATTAAGCAATGCATTCTTGCCTTGAGAATAGCACTTTGCAAACTGAAGCACTTTGCCAGTGGATCAGATGGGAATTCTGAAAGTTAGACAACTAAGGTTAAAGCCTGCACAGTGCTAAGCACCTGTGACAAAAATGCCATCACTTGAAACTGAGGGTCTTCAACAGCTTGTGGAAGGAGATCTGAAAATAGCCACCTATCTTGAGAGTCAGAGTCTATAATTTTCTTTTTAAAAAACAGAGTTCTTAAGTTCGTGATAGTAACTCAGTAGTCTTAAACCAAACTGTTAGGCTTTCAAGTCAATGTACAATTATAAAAGAGTAATGATACTCTTGCCAAATAAAACTGGTGCAAAACCCACCAGACCATTACTATGGTGGTAATCTCACTGATGGGTGGGTAGAAGGGCTTACATTCATAAATTGTGTTGCTGTCCATACAGGATTTTTTGCCAAAAAAAAAAAAAAAATTATTCTAAGTAAGTTTGGCTCTCTGAAAACTGTTTGTAGGCTGTATTTACATCTGGATAAAGAAGTTATTTGAGGCATATCCTTGGTGTGTTTGAAATGTTATAACTTGAAAATTGCTGGGCATACCTAGATTTCAAGCTTTATTATTTTTGGCTTGTGCAACCAACACACTTTTCTGCACCTTCAGATTCTCTCCTCTCTCTACCAATTTCCATTCTTTATCGATTTTTCTCTTCTCTTGCCCTGTCTTTCTTCTCTATCATTGCTGCTTGCACATTCATTTTCATTCTACTCTTTGCTTCCCTTTCCATTAGCTCCAAGTCACATGCCAACTTAAACCAACAAAAATCTAATGTTGATACTCTGCTCATTTCTGTTGAGTAATAACCTTGTCTATCTCCTGCTGGTTGCCTCTCTTCTTTCAAACCTTAGGAGCAGTTTAGACCAATCGTAAGTCTGGGATGGCTGAACCACCATACCTGTGAACCACAGCTTTTGTGTGGGGCAGTCACTGGCCATGGAGCAGGTGGTGCTCGTGCTGCTGAAGCATTCTCCTCCTGTTCAGGCTTCAGTTGACTGGTTTTGCTGTCTTCTCCCCTGGATTTGGCCTAACAGTTTCACGCTCTTTACTACTTGCTCTAATTGTATTAAAATGCTCACAGATAATGTACTAGTAAACATAGATTTTTATTTTTTTCCTCTCTGAATATTTCCCGTTTTCACTTAAAGTTGATGATTTACAAAAACTGAGGAGAGACACTGGTGTAGCCTTAACTAGCACAATGCACAGCGCTGATGTTCTTGACTTCCACTTGATTGTAGATTGGCATGGTTTAGTGTCAGGGCATCCCCTTAGACCTATAAGCGAGATGCTCTCGCTTAACCCCCCCCCCCTTCCCAAAGTGGAAAAGAAAGGGAATAGGGGAGAGAGACTTAGAAAAGGAAACTAGAACAGCTTTAATGAGAATAATAATTAAAAAAATGGAATATATACAAATATATACAAAACCAGTATTGAACCCAACCCCCACTGATGGTAATTACATCACTGTCACCAATGCTATGGAGCAGGCACTGGGGGACTCCCAGACTGGGACTGGGCCCCACAGCAGACAGGAGCTGTGTTCAGGAGACATATTCTGGTATTGGGTTCACGAAAACACCAATGGGGATTGAAGGCAGAACGGAGAGTGTCCTCCTGGATGCTCCAAGGAAGGAACCAATAGAGGATGTGATCCAAGCCTGGCAAAGTGGTCCAAGAGGGAAGAAGAGCCTGGGAGCCCCTAGAGAGAGAGCTAGACCCTCCAGATCCCTCTGCTTTATACCAAATATGATGTCTATGGGATGGAAAACCTTGTTGTTCAGTTTGGGGTCACCTGCTATGTCTGCTCCTCCTTGCAGGTGCAGCCTTTCATGTTCCTGCACCCCCAGTGTGTTACACAAGATCCAGCAGTGGCCTTGGTCTGCACACCAACCCTTGGCAGTAACTCTA
>JANIJG010003525.1:51341-114832 GCA_024611175.1 Megaceryle torquata
CAGTGACTTAGAAGAGACTGAGCTGAAAAGTGAAATCACCAAACAGAATTAGTTCTGTTCTCACTCAAACCAGGACATAGATAAATACCATTTTCACTCAGGCCTGTGTGTATTTTTATCTTTCATTGTGCTTGTCTGTCCATTAGCCTCTTGTGTCACAGTTGATTCTGAGCAGTAATTTGAACTTAAATAACCCAAGTTTTGAACTTCTGACCAGTATTATTAAATGGTGATAGGATTGGTCAAGGAGAAAAAACAAATGTTCTTGACGAACTGCCCTAGTTCTGTTGAATAGGCTAAAATTAGCCCTGTCATTCTTGCTTTTAGGCATCTCAGGGTAATTATAATTGGCAAAGCCAGCCATTTACCTCAAATAAGCTATAAATAAGCTATACCTCAAATAAGCTGAAGTTTTAATGCATTTATTTTGATGACTTGCCTTTCCCTCTAAGAAAATAAAGACTGAGTTAATGATTGCTTTTTCTTACAGAGTCCTTATCTGACTAACAATGGTAAATTAAAGGCAAATATTCAAGCATAATAAAATAATAAAAAGTGGAGTAGACAAACAAATGCAGCTGATGCTAAGGAGTGTTGGTTCTAGTCCCACTTCTGATGTTTTGGTTAGTTAAAAGCTGTGATTATGATCCACATGAACTGTGACTTTTTAAATGCGGTTTGCATTTATTGATTATGTTATGAAGATGATACAGAGATGAAAATGTTGTGGAGGATTTGGGATGGAACAAGCATGCTAATAAGCCTGTGGAAAAATGCATCTATTAGCCAGATGGTGAGTTACACTGGCATTAGCTTCTGTTTACCATCTGTTTAATCCTCAGAAAGAGGCAGGAAAGGAGCTAGAAATGGTGCAGAGGAACAGCAAACAGTAACCTTCACAATATGTCCTGAATGGTGCTTTTCTTAAGTAATTAGAGTGAAATACCCATTTCTTGTATCTGGCAGTGGATATGAAATGTTGCAAATTTTGTAAGTTTCTCAGATGCTTGGTTCTTCTCTGCACCCCTCTCCCCTTACTGTAGTTCGAAACAAGTCACAATCTTAAAAAAAAAAAAAAAAAAAAAGAAAAAAAAGAAATGCTTTGAACTGTTACACAATGTGTATCACTGGGAGGAAAAAGATCTTAAATCTAGAGAGAGAAAGACTTTAAGGTCAGCTAGTCTGATCACCTACTCAATAAAAATACTTTTTAAAAAATGCAGTTTGCAGTATTAAACATCTCAGATTATGGAGTGACAAAGTCAGGAAAAATAATTGCCAAAAGTGATATTGACAGAGGTCTGTATTTTAGGCTGAAACTGGAAAACTGAGTTGATTAACATTGTCCTTAAGCAAACCCACTTATATCTTACAGTTTCTTTTTGCTGATTCACTAGAGGGTAGCAGAGAGAGCGAGAACATTTCAGCACACCTTATGCTCAGTGGAAATGACTTCACTTGCTAGCTTCTGTATTCTTAGACAAAACTGATACCCTTCAGCTCCTTGGCAGAACAGAAAGGCTACACTTGGTGCTGTACGTGTAAACCAGCAGCATAAAACTCCAAAGCATTCTTAATGCGGTTTGGTGCAATTCTAAATAGTTTCTGGTTTGAGCATTGTTAATATTTTTTTTTCTTAAGCTTATAAATAAAGCATTTTCCAGATGCACATTTTTCAGAAAGCACATTTTCAGAAGGACTACTTTTTTGCACAGAAGACACAGATTTAAGTAGTAGACAATTTTAAAATTACATGGAGAAAAAAAAAAAAATTAGTAGCAGATAATTTTAAAACAGTATCTTGACCTTAGAAGGTTACTTCTCTTCTAGGCTGTCTTTGTATATGTTCCATGGAAATAGACACCTGCAGTCCAACAATTTCCTGGTGCCACCACATTAAATACCTAACAAACCAGCCTGCTCTAATGTGCACATTGCTCTCCACTTGATTTGCACACCCCTAATGCAGCTCTGGAAGACAGGCTGGCACTGAGCAGGAGTTAAGAACCTACTGGGTGAACATGTCTGTTTTTAGTGTTGTTCTTCATCTTTTTTTGACATGGAAGAAGGAACATAGTAGGCTTTCTGAAATGCAGCTTGTATCTTGGCACAGCTAGGGATCTCTGTGCTATAAGCCATGATGAAAAATCACAAATTGTTGGAGAACATTTACACTGTTTCTTACAAAACCAAACCCTCATTGTTTCTTCTTGTTATCCAGGAGTATATCTCAATTTTATGCTTTCTGTATAGTCTTTCCCTTATTTCCTTTTTTTTTTTTGTATTAATATTTACTCTTTAATTTTTTCTTTCTTAATCTCCTTGCATTTTATCTATTTAAATTCTCTAGTAATCAAGACCTTGTGGCATGTCCACTGCCTGAAAAATCAACATATTCCAGTATGAGTTACCTGTACTCTTTATGGGGTACAGATCTCTGAAGGGATATCATAAAAACAGTTTCCAAAAGCTGTAATGAAGAGTGGCCATGTATTCTAACAGTATTAATAGGGAAGCTAAAACTTTTGTTGTATATCAACAACCCCCTTCCATCGATATTTATTGCAACATATTCTCTGCATTTAAGAAAGAAGATGTTAAATTTATGCAGTTTTATGAATGTTGCTAAAGGTAATACTTAACTGTCGGAGACTGATGTTTTTACTACATTCAAAATAGTTCTTTTTCCCCAAAAATAATTGGGGTTTTTTTTGGCTGTGGTGTTGCAGAAAACTGGATCAATAAAAGCCTGCTTAAAATATTTTGCCCATCTTTGTTGTATGTAATCTCTTTGGCATATGGTAATTAACAGTGACATTTCATTAAGTAGTGGGACTATTTACCAGCAATCTGAAGTATTGTTCACTTCCCAAATAGCACTTAAGGTCTAAAGAAACACCTTTTTGTAATCTGTTTACATGGTGTTTGTAAAGGAAGAGTATAAATTGAAATTCTGTGTTGCCATCGTCCCTTCCCACTTCCTCTCTCCATACATATGCAAAAATGAGATGTCCCCTAATGTGCCCCTTGCAACCTTTGAAGCTTTTATATGTGCTTTTGTGCCAGCCCTGCATCGCAGATGGGGAGGCAGGGGTCTTTGTAGCTGTTGCCCGGCTTGTTGTTCCTCCCCTCAAGTGGTTTCTGTAGGGGAAAAAAATATTTGGGAATCCTTTAAATGGCTCATCCTTTTGTAGGAAAACTTTTCTGAATTTCTACCTCGCTTCTGGTCTGAATGCCGCAAAGAGACTCACATCCACAGAGGGGATTCATAAATGTGGTCCTTATTAAATATTATGCAAAACAAAAAGGAAAACATGTTGATGTAGAGAACCA
Organism: Megaceryle torquata; assembly: GCA_024611175.1. Taxonomy (NCBI): domain Eukaryota; kingdom Metazoa; phylum Chordata; class Aves; order Coraciiformes; family Cerylidae; genus Megaceryle; species Megaceryle torquata. The sequence continues at coordinate 54,675 of JANIJG010003525.1, forward strand.
TCCTCCTTGTTTTGCTGATTAAGATGTTTCATGATTAAATATTTAGAAACCAAACCTGAAATATAAACTAATTTTGTATGCTGTATAATAAATATGGTCTTTTTCACCAAATTACCACATCAGTCTTCAAAGGCTTTGGAGGCTTTGGAAGCTTCATGTTGAAGTACAGCAGATAGATGTCCTGCTTAGGCTTGGAGCTTTACTGTTTCACTGGCATGATGGATCGTGTCGGTGCTCTGTTCTTTTATCTCTGTTATAGAAGACATTTTGGACTTTGATTCATACTGGGGAGTGTAAATAATGCAATTGGTTTTGATGTGCTTCAGGGAGGGGGAGCCATCAGATAAGCAAAGACCAGATGATAGATCATTTACCTGAAATCTAGGTTGGAATTAGCTGCCAAACCAGTTATGTTGCCCATTTGCAATGTGTTTCTTATGCATTTTTTAATGAACTATATTAAAACAACTTTTAAGAGCAAACTTCTACAAAATTATAGCATTAATTTTTATAGATATACCCCTAGATATTTATCTTTACTGTAAAGCTGCTCAGGAAACTGAAATTTGAATAGCAGTTCTGAGCCTGCCACTCCACCGCAGGAGTAAATAGTGCAGTCTTGAGCAAGTTCTTACTACTCTTTCCTTCAGCACAAGAGGCTCACATTTGCTTTTTCCCCATTGCTTTTAGTCTGTGGTTTTCAGCTCCTCCCCCTTCCCTCCCTCCAGTCTGCAGACTCCTGTATAGTAAATGTACAGGAGCCTGTTGACAATGTGCTCATTTGTCTTCACTGGGGGGTGAGAGGAGCCCAGTCCTTTTTTTTAGTATACTTGTTCGATAAAGTATGTCAGAAAGTGTGGGAATATAAGCAGCTGTGATGTATGGGTAATAAGCACTCACCTAGTGGGTGTTCATCTTGAATTGGGTACGTTTAAGACTTTCCTAGTCTCTGTCTCTGCAGTAATATATAGTATTCCAGTTAAAAAAAACCCTGTTTTGAAGTTTCTACTTGGTCAGGATCCTGTTACCAGCTTACAGTGTGTCTATGTACAAAATTATTCTACTCCATGCCCCTGAAACAACATGAGCACCAGTTTCTCCCAGTCCCAGCACTTCACTATCTCAGTCACTTTGGTGTTTGGGGCTGTAGTGATTTGGGGAAACAGTTTGAAATATTACCTCCTGTCTCTGCTTTTGCTTTATGGTCTTTTATTCCAATCCCTTCATCCAGTGCTTTTTGCCCAGAAATTTCTAAAAGATAAGCACGAAGCTGCTATGTTCTGAGTACTGTTATCTCCATTCTTAGGCTAAAACAATCTCTATTCCTTTGGCTTCTAAAGCAGTTATTCTACACAGTAATATGTATCTATAGTTTAAGGACAACTTCTCACCTGAAAAGACTGGAGAATATTTGCCAGTGTCATGTATGCCATGATAATCCATTACTACAGGCATCTAGGTGACATTAATACCATTGAATGCCAATGCTTTAAACCACAATGCTTTGGGATCCTTCCTTTCCTAGTATTAGCCATCTGGTGAGTCTGACAGTTTTTCTCCAGATGTTTCCAACAGATGTTGTCTTATTATGGGGGGAAAAAGGGGCCTTGTCTTCGTAATCAAAGGGCACCTTGTATAGATAGGTGGACCAGTCTATGTATTAAACAGAGTTTATGCAATACTGAAGTACCTAACAGTGATAAAATAGAAATGTAATAATTTCTCATTATCTCTGTTTAGTTTTCTCATTTGCTTCTTCCTTCTGTTTTCTCCTTTCTTTTGGACAATGTGTGTATACTTTTGTGTGTGTGTGTGTGTGAGCTTGTTTATTAATGTTTAGCAAATGGCAATCATTTTATTACTACTATCAAATCATAAATAATAGTAGTGTGATTCAATGTGTATAGCATATTCATACCAATATTTAAGGATTTTATGAATTTTTTTACACTCTATTTAGGAGCCCCCAGAGTATTTTAGATGCATTCAGGCCACTTCAATTCCTGTGCTTGATATAATTAAACTGGACTGTTAAATTTTTTTTAACTCATCAACCTTGATGACCTCTCATTAATAAACAACTTGTTAAATCATAAAGTTCTGCTAGTGTTGACTTATTATTCAAAAAGCTAGTGAAAATAGTAGCTTGGAAGGCACAAAGTCATCTACAAATTTATAGTTTATGTAAGGATAGCCTAGATTATGGAAAAGTTTCTGTAAAGACTGAAGTGTTTTGAAAGTAGGATGATCATGCAAAACATACAAATGGCAAGAGTGCTTACTTCCATGAGCCACTCAAATAACCTTTGCTCAGTGCCAAGCCTTGCATCACTGTTGTTTCCATCTTCCAATTCTTGATGCTGCAAACGTGTGTTAACCAGTCGTTGTTGGCTTGTTCTTTAGAAATATCTTTGCCTTCCTCTCTCCCCAGTGCTTTGTTGGTACATAACTACCACACCTCTCCTTTTCTGGGTATTAGTTCATCTGAGATGCATAAAGTCTGACAAACTTGCATGGTGGATTTCTGCCTCCTCTGTGGTACACTGATAGAACTGATGCCATATGTTAAATATTTTGATGCCTGCTCTCATGACTGTCATCTTTGCATGGCCATGCGCTTCAGAGGAGGAGGATGGTGGAGAGCTATAGGCAGGATTAATCCTGTCACAAGAGTGCTTGGCTTCTGCTGATGACTTCATGCTAGTGTGAGGCACTAGCTGGATAATGGTGCCCCTTCTCTTCCTCCATCTTTTTGTTCTCCTTTGAAACTGTCTTCTGAATTTCCTCCATGGCAAGTTACACTGGTTTGTAACTAAGAGGAAAAGAGAACCTTACTTGAGCAAACCTCTTTACCTTTCTCAGCCTTATCGCTGGAAATTATAGGAAGTTATTTTTAAAGTATTTTGTAGATTTATTTCCCTTGGGTAGGATCTTGTGTAAAATAGGTTCAATACACAGATACATTTATGTACATGGCTATATGTGTACAGCCTCATGCCTGAAGTGCATGCCCCCCGCTCCAGCTTGCTGCAAGTTCTGTTTATTTCAATTCCTTGTTACAGTGTGACCGAGTAAGCTTATTAAAAATTGTCCAAAGCCCTGCACTTTAAAATAGTTCCATTGCTTTGCTTTCGGTGAATATAGATCTCTCCTGCAGTTGGTGAGTGTGCTTCTATGTAGCATCTAAAAACTGAGTTTGGACACTTAACTGATGTTGATAGTGTAACAGGTTATTTCAATTCTTAATCTTTGAGAATTTTAATAATAATAAGTTAATCTATTGTAATCTATGAATGCCTTTACCATTTGCTGTTAAGATCCTTTTCTATTTCTCCTCTACTTATGTTTTTGGTTAAGATGAAATGTGGGTTTTAAATCTAGTAAGCAGCTGATTTCATATAGTCTACATAAATGAAAGTTATGAAAGCAGAGTGTGTTTAGTGAGGGAAGGCCCATGCTGACCTTGCGTACCTGAGGACAAGGAGCATTTTGGATACCATTCTACAATCTTTCATTTTTATTGGATATTTGGAATATTGAAGTTGCTGGCCTTTATTACGGATTTTAAGGGTATGACCTATGAGGTGTGGAGGCAGCATGGGTTGTCCGTGGGGTGCCTGGAGATTTTAATAATTCAAAATGTTTAATATATCCTAGCTGTCAGGAATGTCCAGGGAAGGGAGTGCAGGGGAAGTTACCCTCACCAGTAGTGCTTTCCGTGCAGCATTGGCAGCCCGTATTCAATGGGGATGAGAGAATATTTTGACCATTTTAGGTTTTTTTTAATCTCCCTTGTATTTAGGCATAGGGGAAGTGTATTTGGCACATTGTAACCACTGATTTTCTGAGTAGGAAAAACAAGACTGCGTCAAATGAAGCTGCACAACGGACTCAATCCCTGGGTTTAGATCAGGAAAGTCCTCTTTATGTTTAAAGGGAAAGGGAGTATTTGGGTGCAGCCTTGCCTGCTTTGTCTCAGTCGGGCATGCAAAACCATGGGATTAACAGATGCAGTTTAAGTGGCTTCACGCTGGAAGTGGCACAATAGTTTGTTGGTGCATAACTCTCATCTCTTGACCTGGTCTCTGGTGCCTCGGTGCTAATGCCCAGACAGAAGAGTCAGCAGTCGCTTTCACTATGTCTGCTTTGTAAGAACAGTCAGGGGAATAAAGCAAATGCGCAGTGGAGATTAAATCTATACACACTGAGTCTTCATTTGCAAAGTCCTAATGGTGGTGGTGGAAACGAGGGGGAACGACACGTTTTTACAGAGTTATCCTTCCTCTTTTGCTGAGAAAAAAGGCAAAATGCAGTCTCAGGAACTTTGCATCTCTCTGGATGGTTTCTCATTCTCATATGAGTCTGGTTGATTAATAGGTGATGTGGGCAGTGACAGCTTTCTGGTGCACCTTCTGCCTGCCAAAGCCCTGACACGTGAGTATACTATATGCTGAGCTTCTGCATCAGCTCTGATTTTCAGCAGTAATTTGCTTTTGTTATCTCAAGATAGAGCTAAATATGTTAATGATTTTAATTTTTCTTGAGTAGTTCTGAATTTAGCCCTCATTGATCTTAATGATTTGTCTATCTCCCACTAAGTTTTTGAGTAACTCTGCAGGTAAGAAGAGCCTCAAGAGAAGTAAAGCAGTTAATTTCATTGAAACTTTTTGGAGTTTGGACACATGAGTTATTTATGCTCTTTTGAAAGCACTACTTGTTATTTTTCTGGCTTCAAAAGAAGCCCAAAGTAACACTGGTAAGTTATGCATTTAGTTTTTGTGCGAGATACCGTATTGCGTTCATCTCCTGAGGTCTGTTTGTGTTGCTGATCTGACTGCTGTGCTGCAACAAAGAAACTGCTTAAAAATGTTAATTCAGTGTTTTGATGGGATTTTTTTTTTCTTCTTGTCTCCAAACAAGAGAGATGCTTCCTGTGCTTTCTTGTAGTCCTCTCGTAGCATTACGGCTCCTTTGTTCTTTTCTGTTCTCGCTGGGGAACTATCCCAATTTCAGCTGCAAGACAGACAGACTGCTTGCCAGGCTGCCGCCTCTTGAGCTGAGCCCCAGTACCACAGACCAGCTTTGAGTGAGAGATAAGGGAGCTGCTATACGACAGCATGCAAAGGCACAGCAAGCAGCAGGGGCAAAAATGATCTTTTGAAGTCTGTGTGTAAAAATCTACTATTTGAACATGCTAACAGATAGGATGTATACAGAGAAGAAGCAATTTATTTACATTTTTTAAAATGTATTTACTGTTCTTGGCTTTAGCAGAAGATCTTGCTCTATAAACCATTTTCAGAGGTTACCTGGGGACAGCATTGTTGGCTTTTATGAATAAGTACAGTGAGGCTAGGGGAAAAACATGCATTTTTTCAGCTTTTTTATTTTTTATAATACTGGGTCCTCTCCTCAACTTTTCTGCTGCCTTCTCAGGACTGGAGAGGCAGTCCCAGTCAGTGCTGTCAGCAGCAGCAGAGAGGAGCAACGACTCCTGCCTACAAAGGGGATACAGCAGGGCCTTTGATCACAGTTTGGAGAACATAAGGAAAACATTGAGGTGAAGTATCCAAACAAGGACTTGAAAGAGATTGCTGGCAATAAAAAAGGAGGTGGGGAGTGGAACTGGAAGAAAATTTCCTCAGAAAAACAAACTCTGCCAACTCTAAGCCCCTCTGCTTAACCTGGCTGCAGTGAGCTTTCCATCTGCAGATTTTCCTTCTGGTTATGAGGAGGTGACTAGAAAGTAATTAGTGAGTGAGTGTGCATGTGTTTTTCGGGGAGAGAGAAATAGAGGGGGATCCAACCTCTCATGTTCTTCCAGCATGGGATTTTCTTTGCTCAGACATTTAGGGCACCAATATAATACTATAGACACTCTCAGGTGTCATTAGTGCTCTGTGGCTTCAACAAACCCTCAGATCATCAGCAAGTTTAATCCTCTAATCCACTCTTTTAGTTTTTGGCTTTGGGCATTCTTATGTTTCTGTTCTTAGCAGCTGACCATTCTTACTTAACAAACATTGCTTATAATTATTTACATTCACTAATGTAAAAGATTAAAACTAGCTTGTAAATAAAGTAATAACTTTTTACTTTCTTTTAAGTACAACTAATTTCCTATAATTTATGCTAGGCTTATTGGGAAGCAAATATTTGCATCTGCTACATATGTGAATATGAGTTGCAGTTGAGAAAGTTCAGACAATAGTGGACAGCAACTATTTTACTTTTTGAAGAGGAAAGCCTCTGATTAGCTGATACTTCAGAATTAGTTTTTCAAGAAAGCACAAGATTTAAAGTGCTTTGAACTTCTTTGGAAGTGTTTGACCGGATTTTGTGATCTCATGTGATGACTGCTAGGAATGCTGGGGCTATATATCTGAGTCTATGTATCTATATCTGGGCCTATATTATTTATGTATTAAAAAAAATATAATATTAGTATCCCTACAACAGCAGAATTCAGTAGAACTTCCTCATGTAACTGTTAAAGATATGCTAACATAGTATGTAGAGATGTATTCCACAAAGATTAATGGTCTTTGTTTTATCTACTCTTGGTGTGCTCTTAGATTTCAGAAAGTACTTCATGACTGCATTGATACCTGGTTCGTGTTATTAATGACTTAACTGGAATATAGATATCGGTTATTCATGTTTACATGCTACTGACTTGGTGTTGCAAAACCTTGAGAAAATTGTCTTTTAAAAAAAAAAAGAGGAAAAAATATCAGTAGTGGTTCAATCTTGTGCCTCAACTGCTCTTGTAGCCTATGCCAACATAGGCTGCTGCTTATCTCATCTCCATGAAGGGGAAAAATGGCTTCAGATAATGGATGAAAAAGGATGGCACAAGATTTCATGATTCCCAGAAATCTTCATATAAAAAGGTTCCTTAGCAATATCACAGCTTTTCTAGATGCACCTCTGAAATATTCTAAATGGATCACCAATTGCACAGTTAACTGAAGGTGGCAGTTTGAGATCTCATTTGTGCTTTCACTAGTGACAGGAGCAGTTCTGATAGTAATGACAGTAAATTTTTTCAGGTAAGCCAGCTGTAGCAAGTGTTTAGTAACGTAACCTGCTCTCAGCAGGGGGGTTGGATTAGATGACCTCTAGAGGTCCCTTGCAACCCAGACATTTCTGTGTTTCTATAAATTTTGGTCCCTTCCACCATTTTTCTTAAAAGATAAGAAAACATTTTTTAAACAAAATTTTTAAAGAAAAGATGATTAAAGGAATTTTTAAAGAAAACATTTTTTAAACAACTCGCTGAATCAGGATTTTGGATATTTTTTACTTACAGTTAGAAATCTAGCATTTAGTGCTCATCTCATGTACTAAATGTTATCTATATGAATCTCAAGGACTAGCAATTATTCTGTTACTTTCTGAGAAAAAGAAAGTACTGTAAAAATGTTTTAAATAATGTAAAAATAATACTAAAAAAAATTTCACACTTGATTATGTCTTATTTGATGCTAGCTTGTCAGCCCACTAAAATCATGTATCAGCAGCTGAGGTCATATGAAGTGTTCACCTATGTGAAGTAAAAGCATACTTCAATTAAAAATATTCAATAATACCATGTGTCAGGGACCGAGTGGTTGAAACCTCTCCAAATTTTAGTTCTTGAGACCTCTCTAAATTGATTTAATTGTCATTGTGAATCCCTGGGGCTGGTCAGAGTTTTATCAATGATGTTTAGGGATTTTTGGCACCCTTAGTGTCCTGTTGTGAAGCTGCGTGATGCTGAGCATCTAAGGAGAGCAAAGTTGCAACAGTATGTCTGGTTCCTTTGAAGAGACCTCATTGTTAGCTGTGTTTATAAGCAGGATTCACTCTACTGTTACAAGAAAGGAGAATTTTTTACCCTTTTAACTTTGGATTGTAACAAAATAGTACATGTTTTGACTGAGAACGCTAGGAGGTAAATGCCATTTACTGTATAAAATTATACCTTGCATCTGCCTGCTCAAATACATATATTTTAATTTTCCTGAGTGGAATTGCCTGGGCCAGACCTGTCCAACAGGTGAAATAAAGGGAGCTGAGCCATTCAACATCTTTTGAGGATTGGTTCTGTATATTTGTCTGTCTTTTAATGCAGAAAACAGATTTATGGCTCAGTGAAGTGCATAAATGGTGTTTTCCATTGTTGCCAACAGTGTACTTTAATTACTGTAACTGTGTCTGCATTTTCCAGTGCAGTGTTTTAAGTATGTAATTAATATGAGGATTTGAAAAACATTTGTAAATAAATGTAAATAGACATAAAAGATTGCAGTATAAAATAAATAATAATAAAAAGGAGTAAAATATATTAACATGGAGTGAGTTAATGCCTCATCAATGCAGTTCATGAGGCTCTGTGGATCTGCTGTGATTCCTTACTTGCATTAGGGATGTAGAAAGTCTACCAGCAGAGTAAAGGAGATTAAGCAGGAGATGAACTAGAACTCATTTTATTTTGTAACAATGTTTTTTTAGCAAAAGCCTGTTTTTATCTGTACTTTTGACAAAACTTCTTCACCTCTCCTTGTCTACAATTTGCTCTCAATAAGCTGCAGATGAAGTTGTTGCAAATAACTGAAATACCATTATATGGGGGAAATGCTTTCTAGATATTTTTTTTGTCCTCAAGCCATCATTCACATTCCAAATTTATGTGAACTTAATAGGACTATTCACTTAAAGGCCCTCATCACACAAATTAAGGTGTTTTATAAAAAAAAAAAAAAGGCAGAAATTGAAATCAAGGCCTCTTTCTTCTTGGGTGGACGTTGGAAACTTCTTGGTTTAGAGCATCATTCTTCTCTCTCCCTCTCTTGTGAAGTATTTCAATATTTGTTGCAGAGTGTAGTTCACTAAGAGACCTTGTCTCAGCATTTCTCACGAGTTGGTGAAATCTTGGTCTGTTTGTTTTGGGCTGTGGTTCAAGCTAGATCTGGCAGAGGAGGGTATTTGAAGCTGCTTCTCCTGCCTCCTGCACCTCTCATTGTCTACAGCTTTGCAGTAACAGAATGTAATCATTGCAGATGAAAGAGCTGGTGTGCATGGAGGAAAGGCTGGTGTAAATTCCTCATCTCTCCTCTTGTTTCCTATCTGCTGGCTTAGACTTGTCCCCATTGAACATGCTGGTGTCTGTGGGTTCTGCTCTTCACAAGCTGAGTTTCCTCCTGTGCTGTAAAGTAACCTTAGGTGTCTTCACTGGGTGTGGAGAAGCCAGGTGCAATAATGCCCAACACTTGGATCTCATCCTTCTTTGAAGCTAAATGTAGGCCTAATAGACACGATGTAATTGTGGTTTTCCCAGCAAATGAAGGAGTCGACTGGACTTTGCCTTGAAGAAGCATGTGTTAGTCTCTTGTAATTACTGAGTTGAATGCTGAGATTTAAAAGAAAACAAAACAACAAGCAACCCACTATTTACTGTGAGTAAATTAGCTTTTGTAATACATAACCCTTTTGCAAGTTGTTTTGATGCTTTAGAGTTTCATGTTAGTGCCTTATTTAAAGGAACTATTATTCAGCAGCTGAGTTGCTGGGATGAAGGGTTTGTGGTTGGCAGCATGAGAAAGAGGTTGTTAATAAGCAATTTTCTCTACCCTGTGTAAGTTAGGTATGTGTTAAACTAGTTCAGGTAGTGATTAAAACTGAGTTACTTACACACCTGGCCTTGTGAACACAAGGTGAAAGAATGAGAATTTTGGAAAGTGTTTTCTTGTTTTTATTTCTTACTTAGGTGGGTTTTTTTTTTCTTTGTTTGATTTTAAGATTAATGCCTATAAATTACATGTTCAACACAAAACCCAAAATTCAGATATGAAGGCAAGAACTGTTATTTTGATGTGACTGCATTGCCTCACTAGTCCTCTAACAGATTATGTCTACTAGTAAAACTAAGGGCTGGGTTGTTATTTTTGGACAGTGGTGGTGAAAAACTAAGCAATTTTACTTTCCTCTTTTCATAGTATTTTATAATTATATATCTAATTTTCAGCAGAAATAAAAAAAAAAAACTTAGTTTGATTAACTAATTGCATGCTCTTGCTCTGAAAACTGCATTAAAATAAATAAATCAATGTTTTATCTTTATGAGATTCTTAATATTCTCTTAGTGACCTAGAAAAGAATGTGAAGCAGTCGGTTTCTGTGGCTAAAGCAGTTCAGAGGCCCTCACCTTTATTCTACATTTAATAATGTATATTAAAAAAAGTTATTTCCCCACAAGACAATTATGGTAGAGCACACATTATATTTGTGTGAGCAGGGATAAATAACACTAACAGCTGTATCAGATGTTAAAATAGCTAAAGCTTAAAATATGTAGGGTGAGGCACAGCTGTTTTAACTCTGCTGTCCTGGGGCTTCATGTGCATCCTGTGGGAAGGCATCTGGTCTCTTTTTCAGATGTCTCCTCAAAAGTTTAGGTGTCTTTTCCAGGAGGGTGATCTACCATCATCCAGTTCAGCATAACTACCTGTGTTCCATGGATTATTGTTGGAGGCACGCATCATGCAAACCTGCCTGCTTGCCTTAGGCTTTTGCCTTTATATGTCTACTGTGTAAGGAGCACAAGTACCTCAGGGGAGTGATCCATACAGTTTAACTTGCATGACCACCTACCTGCTGTGCCTTGTGCGAGTGTACCGGTTTGAGTGAGAACAGAACTAACTCTGTTCAGTGATTTCACTTTTCAGCTCAGTCTCTTCTAAGTCACTGCACTGTCTGAAGTTAGCAGCCTGTTTTCTCAGGCAGTGTCTGCTTCCAGCAGTGATAACACCCCATGGTTAGAGTTACTACCAAGGGTTGGTGTGCAGACAAAGGCCACTGCTGGATCTTGTGTACCATGTTGGGGGGTGAAGAAAGTAAAAGGCTGCAGCTGCAGGGAGGAACAGCCAGGAGAGGTCTCCTTAAATGTACCAACAAGGTATTCCAACCCACAGACATCATATTTGTTAGAAAGCTGAGGGATCTGGAGGGTCTCATCTCTCTTGGCCTGCTTTGCTTGCTTTGCTTGTCTTGGCTCAGGTCCTCTTCCAGTTTCTTCTGAGGAGGGCTCTGTCTGTTCTGCCTTCAATCCCAATCTGTGTTCCTGAATCTGATACCAGAATCCAGCTCCTGAACGCAGTTCCCATCTGCTGCTGGGCCCAGTCTGGGACTCTTCTGGTGCCTGCTCCACAGCATCAGTGGTGATGGTGATGTAATTGCTATCGGGAGAGGGGCTGGGTTTGATACTGGTTTTGTATATATTTGTATATATTCCATTATTGTTATTTTAATTTTCATTAAAGCTGTTCTAGTTACCTTTTCTAAATGATAAGTCTCTCTCCCTTATTCCTTTTCCCTTCCCCTTTGGGGAGGGTGAGGGGGTTAACAGAGAGCATCTGTTATAGGTCTGAGGGGCTGCCCTGACCCTAAACTGTGACAGTAAGCATCTCAGCTGAGGGAGAGGGAAGTTGTAAGCACTCTCTGCTATTTAAGTTGAGTTGGGGCCACTCCACAGCCAAGAACTCAACAGTCATGGAGCAAACAAAGGTGGAGCCAGGATCCAATGTAGGGATTGGATTGTTTATCTGTCTGGTCTAATGTTTACAAGACAGTACTTCCCTTTAAAATGCTTATCCAGGGATTGAAAGTGTAAAATGCTTACATGTGCTTCCATCATTGCTGCCACTACTGCAGTCTTGGCCATATGTCATTTTTCAGTGCTTTTAAATGACTTAAGCTGTTTGCTGGAGTCTGCGTGTCTTGGAGCACAGCTGATCAGCAGATGCCTATCTACCATACACATATGTGTAGGTAATTAAGGTTAATACATAGGGACCTTTTCTAGGAACATGAGGAAGGAGTCACCTATTGAGTTTTAGTGCCTTGAAGATTAGATAGTTCTGGATAATGAGCGAGCTATGTCTGTCCTACAGCTTAAGTAGATTTTAAGTTTCACCTTTGCATTATATTTCCTTGGCACTTTGTCTTTCTGGTACCTCTGGGTTCACAGAGGAGCTCTTAGCATGTGGTGATTTTGTTGCCTCCCTTCTCTCATCAGCAAGTTACTGGTCATCACTTGCACCTCTTCTCCTCGAAGGCTGCAATAACTGTATACTGAACTGCTGCTATCTGGAGTTTTCTTAAATAGGATCTTTTATCTTTTTCTTTGTCTTTTTTTTTTCTTTTTTCTTTTTTTTTTTTTTTCCCCTCTTGTTCTCTTTATGCAGTGAATAGTCAAGTGAGGCACATCTTGGAGACATTTCTGGCTTCTCTGATGTCTATCAAGGAAGGGGTTGGTGATGTCTTTTATCTTGACCTTGGGGGTGTTGTCATATGTATGTGTGGAAAGGAAGGGAAAAGGGAAAATGGCAGGATGGGAAAAAGGGATTTTCTGTCAAGAGAATATCAGTGTTGATGAATGAACATCACTTGATTTGCACACAGCCTGTTTTGTCTCTTGCCCTCTGTTCTCACCAGTGTATGCTGAGTGTGTCCAGGAAAATGAATTGCATTTTCCCATTATTAACTACATTGTTGTCACTTGAGGGCAGTCTTACTGGGCCTCCCTTGCCCAGGTCATGACAAGTAAAGGAGTGGAGCTGGCACATTTCTTTTAAATTGGATGAAGTCAAGAAGAGAAGCAGCAGCAAAGAGTGGATGTTCCTGCTTTGCAGATGCTTCTCATTTCCCTGCACTGATGCCCACAGACACTAAAACCAACATCAAAGAAACTAATCAAGAGTGTGTGTCTCCATGCTTGTTCAACAGCCAAGGGTGAGTGTAGTACAATCATTCAAAGATACTTATTTTGTGATTCACTGAAATTTAAAAAAAAAAAAAAAAAAATTTGAGGGTAACATTGCTTGCTGTAAGATTACTATTTAAATTTTGAAACATTTATCATTTGCTGAAATATATGCGTCTGTAAAAGTTATAGTCCATGGCATTTGATTTTGAAATGATACCTAAATATTGTACCCAAAGAGTTATCTGAATTGATAATGTATTGATTGAAATAGTAGACCCTGATGTGTATTTTTGTATTAGGGTCTGTGAACAATATGATGTTTTCACTTATTTTGTGACATCTCATCAATAAAATTTCATCATTAATAATCAAGAAGTAAAAGTTCCACATTAAGGTTTCTGTTTGATCAATTGTATGTACTTTCCTTTTATAAATAATACTAATTTTTAAAAAGTATCATGTAAATGTATTTTATTGGGAAATAATGTATGAACAAAGCTAGGATATGTTTTTTAGCTAGATAGTGTGTCAGGATATCACTCTGACAAAAGACTAAGAAGAAAGAATAGGATTTAGTCTTCAGAGATGTGATTTGCAAGATTTTGTCCATCTCCAAACTAAGAGACTCTAGATCGGACATAGGGTCTGTGGTGGTACAGTTTTATTCCATTAATTTACAGTAGTTTTCATAGTAGTCTGGGACTAAAAGGCTTATGAGAATAAAGTATTTTTAAGGAAAAAAATTAATTTCAAATTTAATTTCAGCCAAAGTGAGATACTAGCACATAGGAATTATGATAGACAGGGATGAAGGAATAAAAGTGGTGAAGAAGAAAAAGGGAGTGGTTTAAAATAATTAAAAAAAATGTGGCCCACAAAAAAAGATATAATTTGAATTACAGTACTAGCTAAATGATTTATAGAGGGGGACTGGGAAGAAGGAGTAAAATTGTCATTATGTTTTTTATATCTTAGCTAAGGAAAATAAAAACTCTATGAATCCTCAGTAGCACCATTGCCTCTTTAAGCCCACTTAATAAATGCAGTAAATATCCTAATGCATAGAAGGATTTCCCTATGTTGGCCCTCCCAGTAAAATTTGTGGTGTAAATATGATTGGTGTTACAGAAAAATAGTTTTGTCTCATGTAGCCTACTGAATAAGTGTAGGAAAGTGCAACAAGGCTAAAGTTATAATTTCTTAGATGTTACTCAGATATTATTGGACTAGTCATCACTGACTTGTGTCACAAGAACCTTTCAAGGGTGATGTAGGTGTGAATGATTACTGGTAGAACAACTTACAAATTAATATTATTTAACAAATATTCTAGTATTTCAAAACATAAAATACCAGTAAACCAGAGAATAAAAAATCCACTTTACAAACTCTATAAAAGAGTTCAGTAAACAAGGTTATTAAGTTAATATTCTGAATGTCTATCTTGATGCTTTCAAAAATAGCACCTGAGTCACCCTTTGGACAAACTGTCTTGGTACTGAAGATTGCTCATTAAGAGGAAACTTCCTGCTTCTGCATTTCTTCTTTGGCTTCTTGCAAAAGCCAAAGAACTGAGTCATTTGTTTCAGGGCGGGGATGTTTTTATCTTCACAGGCCAGGAACTGCTAGCTTTGTTGACAGGCTACAAAAGATGCCCCAGCAGTATCGGAGCACTGTGTTGGTGGATAGCAAGATGGTTCCTGTCTGAGGAGCACAGCAGTAGCATGGGTGACTTTCCAGGGCCACTCAAGCTCCATTTGCTTGGCTGTTTACTTACATCCTGCTTTGCTGGTCCTGCTGCATCCTTTTTATTTAGGTACCCTAAATAATACCCACCAATACTCATTCTTCAGATCTATTTGATCATCTGAATTCATCTTACAAAGGGAATTCCTCAGCAAATAATACCCTCCACTTTTGAACTAAATTGAAAATAATAAAAATCCTCTGTAAAAACAACCTCAGAAAAAATTTCCAGCTGTATTGAAATATAGAATCAGTTGAATTTATTTCCCCAAACACAGTACACTGTGGGTATTTCCTCCAACCACTACCAACTTGAAAAGAAAAGAAACTATTCATGGGAATGTAGGTCAGTCAGCAGTACAAAACCCTTTTATCCACAAAGGCCCCCTATTTGACAGTCTATATATAATAAATAAATAATGATTGCATGTGGACAAAACAAGCTATAAACAAGTTATAAAACTTGGAGGAAAACCATCTAGACAGTTTAGATCCAGCTGGTGCCTCTGATTGACTTTGAGGTGGTCTCCAGAGCCTCTGCCGCAAAAAAGAGCTATCATTTGGTGTGTCTGAAGCATATTCCCTCACCTCCCAGGTCTGCAGTACACTGTACTGTGAACTTGAACTCACTCTGGAGTAATGTCTGAACTTAGTCTAACTGGACGAGAGCTACTGTTAATGGTTTTACATGGCATGCTGTGCCTTTTGTGACAGAATATGTATGTGATGAACTGAGATATGTCTCTAGGACAGCTGTGCTTTTCCTTAGCAGGTCATGGCAATGTCCATGAGCTGATGGACAGCAAAAAGATGAGAAAAAGCGTGAAACTCCTATGCAACTGCAAAGTGAACTATTGCTACCCTGTCTTGTAACTAACTACCTTTATTGCTACCCTACTCCTCCTGATGAATCGTGCCAAATTAAAGCGTAGTTCTGTGGTTCTAGAAGGATGTCAGTGGGGCTTTGGCAACAAAATTCTAACATTTCTTTACTCAGTACTCTCCCAGTCCCAGGTGTGTTATGGCTGGGTTATTCCCTGCTTTTTCACTCTTTCTTTTTTCCCCTTGTATTATGCATAAACATTAAAAAAACACCCCCACCTTATAAACACCATGTGTTATGGCTGTAGCCTGCATTCATGTGTATTTCAGTGGGTCTGTTCTACATAAGATGGAAATATATGTTTCCAAAAGGTGAGTAAAGTGAGATGATGTAGGGAAAGAAGACCTTTTTTTATTTACCCTTTAGTTAAGCTTTGTCTTCTGGAAAACCTCTAAGTACCTTTGTAAATGCAAGTTTGTGATGCGTAGGTGATGTTGTTGATGATGTCTAACACATCCAGAAACATGTATTAGAGTTGTTTTTTTAATCATATGCAACTATAATAATATATTATAATCTATGATAATAAATATGATAAAACACTTAAAATTATGACATTAATTATAACAACTCTAGTCTTAGCATATTTAGGATGTTTGATGCAAGTTGTAGATCACTGCTGAAGACGTGAAAGAAATGAGCGAATTCTTTTTCCCCCTTGTACTCATGTGAAACAATTGCTGTGTTCCTTTGCATGCCAGGCAAGGCTTTGCAAGTTCTTGTACACCATAAGTAAATGGATATGTGACTGAGATGGTGCCTTGGAGCTAAACGTTCATGTAATGATAAATCTGAACAAGGAACAAAGCAGCCTGTCAAAAGCAGCGCTTGTTGTTAGATGTTGATGCTTGAAGGCTGGGAGGGATGGGTTGCCTGAGGAATGATAAAAATGATGATGTTTACAAGAAGACATGTTAAGCTGTGTAAAATGGCTACATATTTCAATGCAGGGAATTGTACTTTAAGGTTACAGAGTTAAAAATCATAATGATTCAAAGAATATTGAAGTTAAGTGTCCCATGGCAAAATTGGTTCAGGTTCCACGTGTGTCTGTTTTATAGCCCTGCATGCATTCAGTAGTACAAATACTGGCCTAACTTACCCTGCATCAGGTAAAATTATACAAAAGCAAAGCAGAGATAACGTTGCTTTAGGAACGTTTTATGTTTCTTGGCATACAAATGAAGCTATAAACATTCTGTTACTACTTTTACACAGTTTTAGTTTGTCTAATATCCTCTTTCTTCTAAAGAAAAAAAAAAAAGCAATTACTACTTTACAGGAGGAAGAGAAGTATTTTTTGTAAATAACAAGTCATTTTCTCTGGACAGTGTTGAACCATTACTGCTCCACAGTTACTGATGGTGCTGCAGTACTGTTCTCTTGCCTGCCCTATCTGAGAGGTTGCACTGTAACTTCATCTAATGAAAGATTCTTTCAACATGTGCTCTGTAACTGAAGGACACTTGCTCGTTTTAGGGGTCTAGACTTGTATTCTTTGCTGTTGCCTCCCTTTTTGTGAAGACAAGGGTGGAAAAAGAACCTGTGTCTTCCTCTGACTGCTTTCCAGGCTGGGGAGAGCAGTGTAGGCTGAGCTCTGGGCTTCCCTCACAGCTTGCTGGCTTTGTGACATGGCAAGGTTCAGCCTCTGACACTGAAGCTTTTATGAAGCAGGAGCCGGGCTTTAACTGGATCATGTACTCAGGAACTTCTAAACTGGTAGATGATCTGTTCTGGTCTTTGAAATGTCTGGAAAAATCACTCTCCTACTGACTCTTCACAGACTTCTCTGCCATAGCTTGTATTTGGATCTCTTTCTGTCTCTTGTGTACCTCCTGCCAACTGCTGTGCCTTCATTTATTTTGTGCCCCAAAGCCACAGTTTTTCCCCCTAAAATTAGTTTCTACCTGTTGTTTATTTTTAAAGCATCTGACCATTTAAATCAGATGTTTCATGTCCTACAAGGACCTCTGAAGAACTCCATTTGTGTTTCTGTGTTTTGGATGATGAAGTAAAGAGCCTCTGTGAAGCCTTTGCTCCATGAAATGCAGGCTGTAAATGGTAGGCAATTAACCTAGAAAGTACAGAGAAAATTAACAAATACTTCCAACTTCTACAAAGCTTTCTTCAAAATTCTTGGTATTACTAAGACACATATCTCTTGAGTTATACAAACTATTTGAACTATGTATATTAAAAAAAAAATAGTAAAAAGTTTGTTTCTAATTCTTTGAACAGGTTTCAGTGTTTTTTTGCTGTGCTGAGAGGTAAAGGTTTTTTTCTTCTATCTGAAGTTTTTCAGAAGTATTTTATAAGTGTTTCCTTTTCTTCTCAACATAAATCATGTGTGTCTGTAAGTGTAATTGTTCGGGGGGAATTGCTTTTGGCGAGATTAGGAATGACAGGCTCAAAGGTTATATGCCAGAAAGCTGCCTGCTGAGATAAAGCATTGGATGGGTAGGAATGCTAAAACTGGTTATGCATCTTTGATAAAGAAAACATTGTGCTGTTTTGGACTAGACAGCTCTATGCAAATATTCTTGGATGTTAAGAGAGGCAATCCTGCTTTGATCCTTTTCTTTCCCCCCTGCAAGATTGCTTTGAGCCTGGACACTAACCACGTCATCCCCCACAGCCATGCAGGGGAGGAGGATAGCATGGGGGCATGTGGCTGGCAGCTGGGGGTGAATGAGTGGCTTCACTCTTGGGACAAATATGTTGCGTCTTTATTTCTTTTTGATTACCTTTACTTGAATGATGCAAAATTGCAGATACACAATTTCAGATACCTGGGTAAAATTTCAGGTTTAATTTTCATTTAGTGGAGAAATAGGGAGTAAAGTTTAACTTTCGTAGCAACTCAAATTTTAGAAAACTGCATACAATATTACTTAGTGAAAAGAAACTTTTTCTACAGTATGATCATTTTCTGATAATGTGAAGAGATTTATAGCATGGCTTGAAATGAAATACTAATTTAATCATTCATTCTTTGTGGCCTATAACTGAAATGTAGCTTCATTTCAATGACAAACTTCAAACTTCTATTTTATCCAAGGTGTCTTCAGTTAAATCAGAGCATTCAGTGAATAGGAAGAAAAGAAATACAGGTGCTTGTCTTCATCTCATTGGTTACTAGATTATTTTAGAAGGTTGATAGATGAAGCAGACTTTTTCCTGGGTTCTCTTTGGAAAGAGACAAAGTGCTGTGGTAGATGATAGAAGCTTTTACAGATTGTTATATCTCTCTGTTACAAGTCTTCATGCAGGTTTTAAAGCCCAATTGCTTAGGAGATAAACCTTCTGTCTCCCATTAAAAGACAAGATTTCACCATTTATTTCAGTTCTGGCCTTTAATGCCCATACTCTCCCTCCTGTACTAAGATCTATTTTGTGCCATTTCTTTTCCTTGGCCTTTTTGTTGTGAACATGGGTTTTTCTTGATTATGTACCTAACAGAAAGTTTAATGAAAAGTAGCAAGTTAACAGATGAAATTTGCTTTGAGCCCTTATCCTTTCACAGGACTTGTTTTTACTCACCAAAATTCAGCAAGCTCAAACATAATATTTTGCCAGAATCAGTGGGGATTGTTGACATACTGCCTTGAATTGCTGATCCTTCTCTGGAGTTTTTCACCCTGTTACCAAGTGATGTGCAGTTGTGGTTCCAAGACAAACATGGAATTTTGTTCCTGAAGAACTGCAAGTGATAAGCGCTCCCAGGTTTACTTGCAGACTGCAGTTTCCCTCCTGTTGGTGGTCCTGGTGATGCCAGGATGGCAGGAAAGCTGCTGGCTTTCACGGTGTAGCATGTTACTCTTCATCTGATGAACTCAATAGCTGCTCCTTGATGCTGGATCCTCTTGGGGGAAGCGTTTAGTGGCTCTAATTATAGTAGCAGGTTGTAATAACCTCTTTATTGTTATGTTTGACTTCATGAAGCTATGGACCGTGCTGATATTCAGTGCCACAAAATGACCAGAGACCCTCTGAAGGTCTGTCAATAAGTAGCTGGTATTTGTGAGGCTGTCCTTCCTAATGAGAGGCTGCTGATTAGCCTTACAGGATTTCCTGCATTCAGAGTTAGACCCTATGAGTTGAAGAGCTGCAGGGGAAGCTCATTAATAAAGCTGATGAGTTGGAAGCTGAGTGCCAGGTTTCTGCAAGCCCTCCATTGGTGTGGTTGTCATCTTAGCTGATGCTTGGAACAAACATAACATGGAGGTGTCCTGAGTATTGCCACCTGTTCTCCCTCCATCAAAGTCCAGAAGGTCAAATTGTTGTGACAGGAGCCACCAAAAATTGGGTGCAGAGGGGAGATGCGGCTGTTGAAATGCAGGGAAGCCTGCTGGGGGAGTCAGAAATGGGGCCAGCTGGTGGTAAGAGGATCCTCTGGCATTTACAGGTTTTGCTGTCTAATAGGGGAACACAGAGGAGGGTGGTTTATCTTAAATGTCACTTCATGAACATGGTGATTAAAGTGCTTACACTGGAAGTGAGATTTTGGTGAAATGCTTTTCTTTTCCTGAGAGAATTTCAACCCACCTCATCTAAATTAAGTGCTTTAGGAATTAAGTGATTAAGGTACTCAGAAATCAGAGGAAGAGTCTTTCTATGCCATTCTGTGCTGCCAGGACTACTTCTGTATTTTACATTTAATAATTATCAGAGTGCCAGTCCATTGCTTTATCTTGCTTCAGGTTCATGAAACTTAAAAATCAGACTAGTCGCTATGTGAGAGTGTTTTAAATAAGCTAGAAATCCTCATGCACGCTATCCATATAGACACTAATGCTATTCATATTCCTATTATATTGGTGGTGCTGACATATATGAGTGTTTCTCAAAGCTGTGCTTCTCCATTTCATTTTGGCTGAGAAATAATGAAGGTAATCATGAAAGCTCTGCTGTCCTCAGCGGGCAAGTTTGGAGTCCTTAGTAATGATGAGTTGTCCTTGGTGTTGCTGTGAACATGTTTGATTCCTTGTGTGGATAGGGCCTCCCCAGCCTGAGCAGTGGTTCCAGGATTTATCCCTAAAAGGCAGATGAGTTGCACTAGGAGAAGCACTAAGTTCTGAGGGATGTTGCAGAGAAGTATAAAAGAATTTTGATATTTTATGTGCCTGTGTTAACAGATGGCAGATGCAATGCAGTACACATTAATGTAGAATAAATAATGAATCTTGGAGCAAAGAATAAGAGGAAACATCTGCTGAATTGAAACATGATGTATCATGTTGACCGAGAAAAGAGCAAGTTACCATGGAGAAATTCTCAAAGCAGGCAATACAGAGAGCAAAAACCCGTTAATGCAATTTTTTCCTATTATTATATTTGTTTGTTTGCTTGTTGTTTGTTTTTGTTTTGGTGTTTGGGTTGGGTTTTTTTTTTTGATAGAACACAGTGTGTTCATCTAGGGGTGTATCATTGCTGTGTGGGCCACATATATTAGTTTATTGGTTTAAAGAGCTTCCTGCAACTTGGACAATGAGTTGTAGAGCATGTACAGCCATACCCCACTGCCCACCAAGGGCACGATTATGAGAAATGTGCCAGTGATTCAGCAGAGTGAAGCAACTCTTCCCATCAGAATTAATTTATCAAAAGTGGGATAGTGCAAGGGCTTAAGGATTACACAGCTTCATGGTTGTAGTAGCTCACTCTGAATCCTTTTGCATGAACTTGTAAATGAGCCAATTTCTGGCAGTGCTGCTTCACCATAACTGGGGAGGGACTGATTTTATTATAAGCAAGCAAATTATTTGAGTCTTTGGTTTAGTGAAAATGTTACTTCCTAGGGAACTGATCTCGTTCTTTCCAGCACTGATTATTGTTGTATATATGTTGGTGAATTTTTATTATTTCTTCATGTTTCTATTTTTAGATTGTGAAATGAAAGGTGGCGTTAATATTGTTGACAGGTTCAATCCCTCTCTCCTTCCTAGTACTGTATTTAAATACTAGTGCTCTAGATGGCTCTGTGCAAGATAAGTGAAAAAGGGTCAATTTCCATCTTGCAAATCCTGTGAACTAATAACAGAAATACTAGCAAAAACCTTTTTCTATTTTTCAGCCTGTATTAGTTTTGGTTTTGTGCTATGAATGTTAAATCAAAGAAATTTAATACAATTCCAGTTAACATTAAACTTGCATGTTAGCCTGGAGAAGATCCATATCAACTCATAAATGCTGTACAGCTGTATATTGCTATACAAATTTCAGTATTGGTAGTACTATTCAAAGAATGTTATTGTGGTGTTTTAGTTTTAATATTTCACAGAAAAACAGTCAATACTTTTAACCTTTGTATCCAGAAACTGTGTTTATTCATATTTACAGAATAAATGATCCAGAAATCTGTGAAACTGTGATATACTCATTATGTATATTTTATAAAGACACACTGACAGAGATTCAGAGATTCCTATCTCAGTTTTTCTATTTTAAAAACAGATTGAATAATGTGACATTTAGATTACTATGCCACTAATTATTTCAGTTCCAATAGCTGAGTGCTGCTGGACAAGTACTATGGGATGTAAGGGAGATTTTCTGGATTATCAGGTTGAGTGTGTTGCAGTGCAGGACAGCAGCACAGTGGAAGAGTCCACATCCCATTCACTTTGTGATTCACCTTCCCTCAATGACAGGATCAAGTGTTTGCAAAACTGAGTGGTGTTAATATGACTGCACTGAGTCAGAAGAAAATGCACAGTTGTCTAGTGAGCTAAGTGTGTCAAATTCTTCTAGGGCAGAATTGCTGTCAGCAGCAGTGTTTAAAAGTGCTTGTTTTACTGACTGGGACTTAAAATAATATAAGGAATTCTTTTTAAAAGAAATAGAAATTACCACAACACCGCTTACAACAGTGGGAGAAATCTGTATCTTGCTGCTGAGTCTGTCCCCCAGTCCAGGTCAATGAGGAAAAACAGTTGTTCCACAAATATATTCTTATCCCTGCCTTTCTACTGGTTTGCTTTTTCCTACTGTCAGGTTTGTTTCTGACTGGTTCCCTTATGCTGAGGCAGAATCTGGATGTTGCAATACCAATCTCTCTCCTTTTTCCTTGAAACCTTAATGTGAATCAATTTCTTCATTTGGTGTCCTAATGAAAGCAGTATCACTAGCTGCAAAGCTATTCACTGTTATCTCTCTAATTTTATGGGCCACTTGCAATTGTGGTGTCTAATTCAACACATTTCAAAAAAACAGGAACCTGGTAAAAAAAAACAGGAATATGATTTTAAAAAGAATGAAAATGGCTGGAAAACTTGCTGAATCGGCTTGTTGTGTTTACTTGTCCAAAAGGGTCCACTTGAAAAAAGACCAGCAAGCAGGCAAACAAATCTCTGGGATGTCATTCATAATAAACATACATGAGCATTGGGTTTAACATTTAAGAAAAGTAGGCACTTCATGGTGTTGGGATAAGAAAAAAAGAAATAGAACTAGAGGAATAGAATCACTGGAGAAAGCCAATCTAAAAGCAGTGGAATACTGAAAGTTAAAAATAATAGGCTTCTGTGTATTATGAATGTTATAACTGTTAATATTCTGATAGCAATATTAGAAGGAAATACAGGTTCTGCTGAGAGTTGTGAAGTTTTGCTTGGAAAACCAGATTTGAAACTCTTTGCAATATAATAAAAGAAAGAATTTTTATGGGTCACTACAGACACCATAAAATGGGTTTCCACCAAGTGTTACTGTATTTTGAACTGTTAATGTTTGTGAATTATTGACAGCTGTGACCTAACAATTATGCCATCTTTTCTTATTTATATGTCCTGCCTGATGTAAAATCTCACCAGTTACTGTATATCATTTGGCATGTTCCACTGCTTTATGTTTTTCATCTAAGTCAACAAGAAAAATATTTAAATTGGCATTACAGAATGTTCCTGTAACACATAAAATGTTTGATGATTAAATGTAGAGAAGAGTGACTAAGACAAAACAGTTGTTTTAAAATATTCCTCCAAATGTGTAAGACATGCATTTACATTTTTTAAACATTATGTTAGTTCCTTAATTCAGTTTGACGTGTGGTTGTAAATAAGTTAGTTGAAGGCTGAGTTGATTTTGACTTGGTCTACCCGTGTGTGTGCACAAAGTGTATTTTATAAATGTATATGTGTATTGAAGCAAATGTGACAAATAGCACAAGGTGTATATGTATATAGATATGCGCTTGTATGGTTTTGGGAACTTCAGTTGCAGGGTTTAGGCCACTTGGCTTATTTTTCACATTCCAGATCTCAGAAAGGCTTCAAAGAGCTGCTAATTATAAAACAAGCCAAACCTCTGCTTACTTTGATAGGTATTTGAGAAATGGCTTTGTGCTCCTTTTCCAGAGGAGAAACCCTGTAATTTGTGCCTGAGCTGACACAGTGAGTTGGCAGCAGACCCAGGAATGGGGGTTTGGGCTGCCCTGGTCTCTGGTGCCTGAGACCAGGCACAGCCCCCAGCCCAGCCTTCTGCCCTAGTCTCTGTAAGCATGGAATGCACTGCAGTTGGGATTATTTATTCTGGCAGCAGCCATTTGATTTGGAGCAGATCATCCTGGGTTCCATTATGCAGCACAAGCAGGACAACCAGGTGATCAGGCCCAGTCAGCATGGGTTTATGAAGGTGACCCCCTTGTTGGATGAAGGTAAGGGTGTGGATGTTGTCCGTCTTGACTTTAGTAAGGCATTGACAGTGTTTCCCACAGCATTCTATTAGAGAAATTGACTGCTCTTGGCTTGGATGGGCATGTTTCCTCAGTAAAAAACTGGTTAGATGGACGAGTCCAAAGAGTTGTCATCAGTGGCGTTAAATCCAGTTGGAGGCCAGTCATTGAGTAGTGTCCCTCAGGGCTCAGTACTGGGGCCACTCCTGTTTAACATCATCATAAACAATTTGGTAAGGGGATAGAGTGCACCCTTAGTAAATTTGCAGATGACACCAAGCTGGGTGCGAGTGTTGATCTGATTGAGAATAGTGAAGCTCTACAGGGGGATCTAGATAGGCTGGATTGCTGGTCCGAGGTCGATTCCATGAGTTTCAGTAAGGCCAAGTGCTGGGTCCTGCACTTCGGTCACAACAACCCCCAGCAGTGCTACAGGCTTGAGGAGGAGTGGCTGGAGAGCTGCCAGGCAGAGAAGGACCTCGGGGTGTTGATTGACAGCAGGCTGAACATGAGCCAGCAGTGTGCCCAGGTGGCCAAGAAGGCCACCAACATCCTGGCCTGTATCAGGAATAGTGTAGTCAGCACGAGCAGGGAGGTGATCATTCCTCTGTACTCAGCTTTGGTGAGACCACACCTCAAATACTGTGTTCAGTTTTGGACCCCTCTCTACAGGAAGGACTTTGAGGTGCTGGCGAGGGTACAGAGGTGAGCTACCAAGCTAGTAAAGGTTTTGGACCATGTCTCTTATGAGGTAAGGCTGAAGGATCTGGGGCTGTTTAGCCTTGAGAAAAGAAGGCTGAGGGGAGACCTTACTGCTCTGTACAACTACCTGAGGGGAAGTTGTAGCGAGGCAGGAGTTGGTCTGTTCTCCCTAGTGACAAGTGATAGAATGAGAGGAAATGGCCTGAACTTGAACCAGAGGAGGTTCAGGCTGAATATTAGGAAGAATTTCTTTACTGAAAGGGTTATCAGGCATTAGAATAGCCTGCCCAGGGAGGTAGTGGAGTCACCAACTTTGGAGGTGTTTAAGAGCCGGGTAGACATTGTGCTTAGGGACATGGTTAGTGGTTTTTGATGGGGCTAGAAATAAGGTTGGACTTGATGATCTTGAAGGTCTCTTCCAGTTGAAATGATTCTGTAATTCTATGATTTATACCCAGTCAGTGTCTTTTTCAGGCGCTTCTTCCTTGCTCTATCCTCTGCAGTAAATTCCAAAATTTCATTCATGCAATTGGAGGCAGGCCATTGCTGCCAGAATAAACCTTATTGCCTGTGTTACTGAAAAGAGAAACAGGTCTGAATTCAATAAAACATATCACAGTATTTGCATATAGACTTTTTTTTATCTTCTTTCTTTAGAGGCTCAAAACCATTTGCTGAAATGCAGATGGTCTAATTATATCTGAATAAGGAGGTGGAGAGTTGCTATCAAATGAAGTACCTCAGTCATAAGGTTGCTACTTTATTTTATTGATACTTTGCTTAAGTCTACTTAATTAAGGTTTGCCCAAAATTAGGAAAGCTAAATATTTGGCTGTAAGTGAAAAAGGTGTGAGGTTTTTTTGTTCCTCTGGTACTTTCATTTCCATGACAGCTTAAACAAGGGTTACACTGGTGGGTTTTATCTTGCCCTGTGAAGCTCAGAGTCTCACGAGATGAGGCTTGTTATTAAACAAATTTATACTTGTTTTGCTACCTGGATTTTGAAAGGGAGGAAAACTTCTAGGAATGTTAGGTAGAGACAGTGAAGAATATTTTTATAGCAGCTGAAAAACATTACACATAAATAATTCTACTGTTTTTATGCCCAGTGTGATATCTTACCTATTCAACTATTGAAAGGCATATTAAATGAAAAGTCTGTGAGTATGGGCAAAAATATTTGTAGTTACAAGGTACTCATAACATTTACATATTTAAATAGTGGTTTTAATGGATCAAGTTTTTTTTCAGTGGTTAAAAATGCAAGACCTGCTTTTGCTACCACTACTGACCTTCTGTAGGATCTTGACAGTCCCTTGCTCCCATTCCTGTACCCATAATTTACAGTCTAATACAAAGGATAATGTATCCGGGGCAAATGGTCAATCTTAAGCATTCGGAGCATGTCCAATATAAAACCATCCCAGTTCTGACTGAAACTTCACTGCTGTGTGAAAACACACATTGTTGTTAACTCCAGAGTAGTTCCTGAGGCTGATTTCAGGTTTAAGAGAGGAAATGTGTGTAAAACTTGCTCTTGGGAGTTACAGGATTGTTGTAGGTAAGCTTTAAAGCCTGCAGTGTCTGGCAGCACAATCCCTCACGTTTCAGAAAATTAATTAACATTCCTCTTTACTGCATTCTGTGCCCATATACAGAAGCATCCCCACAGCCTGGGGAGTTTAATGATGTTCCAGTAAAAGTGCCCTTGACTTGAGCTGGTGGTCTCACTCAGGCGTCCCTTTGAGGAGCTTGACAGGGCTGTCAGCCTCCTGACACCTCCTTTGCAAGAGCTCATTCCTAGCTTCAGTGCAAGGCAATGTACAGCTCCAAAAAACCCATGAGAGCCCCTTGGGAAATAGAAGGCAGCTGACTTGGGAATTTCCCTTCTTTCTATGCTTATCCCCCATCTTCATTTTTCTAGTGCTGAGCCTCCCTGGGCAGGCTATTGTAATGCCTGCTGAGTCCCCTGGGAGACAATCCTGGAGGTTAAAGGGGTGCAGGAAGGCTGGATGTCCTTTAGGAAGGAGCTCTTGGAGGGGCAGATGCAGGTTGTTCCCGTGTGCTGCAAAATGAACTGCCAGGGAAAACAACAGGCCTGGCTGAACAGGGAGCTTTTGCTGGGGCTGAGGAAAAAGAGGAGAGTTTACTATCTCTGGAAGAAGCGTCAGGCTACCCAAGAAGAGTACAGGAATTTAGTTAGGTTATACAGAAAGAATATTAGGAAGGCAGAAGCACAACTAGAACCTCGTCTGGCCACTGCTGTTCAAGATAATAAGAAACGTTTTTGTAAATACGTTAACAACAAAAAGGGAGCACAAGGAGAATTGCCATCCCTTATTGGGTGCAGGGGGGAACATTGCCACCAAGGATGAAGAAAAGGCTGAGATACCTAATACTTTCTTTACTTCAGTCTTTAGCAGCCAGACCAGTTATCCTCAAGATATTCAATCCCCTGATCTGGAGGACAAGGATGGGGAGCAGAATAATCCCCTCATAATCCAGGAGGAAGCAGTTAATGACATGCTAATTCAACTAGATACCTACAAGTCTATGGGACCAGATGAGATACACCCGAGAGTGCTGAGGGAGCTGGCAGAGGAGCTTGCCAGGCCACTCTCCATCATTTATCAACAGTCCTGGTTAACAGGGGAAGTCCCAGATGACTGGAGACTTGCCAATATGATGACCATCTACAAGAAGGGCAGAAAGGAGGATTCAGTGAACTACAGGCCTGTCAGCCTGACCTTGATACCAGGACCAGTTCATTTTGGGTGTGATCACACAGCAAGTGCAGGAAAATCAGGATATCAGGCCCAGCCAGCATGGGTTCATGAAGGGCAGGTCCTGTTTAACCCACCTAGTCGATGGGGGAAAAGCAGAATATGTTGTATACGTGGACTTTAACAAAGCATTTGACTGTTTCCCACAGCATTCTGCTGGAGAAGCTGGCAGCTCATGGCTTAGATAAGTGTACTCTTTGGTTAAAAACTGATTAAATGGCTGAGCACAGAGAGTGGTGGTAAATGGAGTTAAATCCAGTTGGTGATCGGTCATGAGTGGTGTTCCCCAGGGCTCAGTCTTGGGGCTGGTCCTGTTTAACATCTTTGTTGATGATTTGGATGAGGGGATTGAGTGTACCCTCAGTAAATTTGCAGATGACACAAAATTAGGTGAAAGTGTTGATCTGCTTGAGGGTAGGAAGGCTCTGCAGAGAGATCTGGATAGATTGGCCAATGGGCTAAGGTCAATTGTATGAAGTTTAATAAGGCCAAGTGCAGGGTTCTGCACTTTGGTCACAACCACACTCGGCAGCACTACAGGCTTGGGGACAAGTGGCTGGAAAGCTGCCTGACAGAAAGGGACCTTGGGGTGCTGGTTGACAGCCGACTGAATATGAACCAACACTGTGCCCAGGTGGCCAGGAGGGCCAACAGCGTCTTGGCCTGTATCAGAAATAGCGTGGCCAGCAGGAGAGGGAAGGTGATTGTGCCCCTGTACTCAGCACTGATAAGAACACAGCTGGAGTACTGTGTACAGTTTGGGGCACCATGGTATCGTCAAAACATAGAGGTACTGGAGAGGGTACAGAGAAGAGCAACAAGACTGGCTAGAGAACATGTCCTGTGAGGAGAGGCTGAGGGAATTGGGCTTGTTTAGTCTGGAGGAGGCTGAGAGGTGACCTTATTGCTCTCTACAACTACCTGAAGGGAGGTTGTAGAGATGGGGGTGCTGGCCTCTTCTTCCTTGTAGCTAATGATAGGATAAGAGGAAATGGCTGCAAGTTGTGCCAGGGGAAATTCAGATTAGATATAAGGAAAAAATTCTTTAGTGAAAGAGTAGTTAAACATTGGAATGGATTGCTCGGGGAGGTGGTTGGAGTTACCATCCCTGGAGGTATTCAAAAAGCAAGTAGATGTGGCACTTCAGAGCACGGAAGTGTTAGGTAGAAGGTTGGACTTGATGATCCTGGAGGTCTTTTCCAACCTTGATGATTCTATGATTTGATTCTATGATTCTGTAAGACAAACCCTATTTGATGAGTTTATGTTTGTGCTGGAGCCTGGTGCATGACGGCATTAACCCGGGAGCTGGGTACTCACTGCGCAGATGTGCAGAGGGTGACAGTCCCATGTTCTAGAGCCCGTGATCAAAAAACATTCAGTGCCTATTTAGAATTTTGCTGTCTTTGGTCTGGTGCCAAAAATTCCCCAGCATAAGGCAAAATTAAATGGAAGAATATTCACCATTGCATTGTTGTGCTGCTGTCGTGCAGTAGGCTGTGTGCTATTGCCTATGGTAGCACCTGGACAGGCATTACATTGCTGTGTGGATGGAACTTGTATCTCAAATTTTAATGGGGTTGCATCAGAGGAAGACCATTATTTAAAAGTTGCTGCTAAATATATATTTGGAGAGGATAAATTGTGGTTTGTGCACATTTTCTATGAGGTGTTTTGGCTGCTGGAACTTGCTTCTAGTTGGCCTTAGTTGCTTCAGGCTTTGCCCTGTGTGGACAGTTGTCAGCTCTTGAGACAAGTGCATGCTGTGTAGTGAGTCAAATGAGAATCACAGAATCACAGAATGTTCAGGGTAGGAAGGGACCTTAAAAGATCCATCTAGTCCAACCCCCCTGCCAGAGCAGGACCACCTAGAGCAGGTCAGACAGAAACACAACCAGGTGGGTTTTAAATATCAGAGAAGGAGACTCCATAACCCCTCTGGGCAGCCTGTTCCACTGCTCTGTCACCCTTACTATGAAAAAGTTTTTCCTTAGATTTCTTCGGAATCTTCTATGCTCCAGTTTGCACCCATTGCCCCTTGTCCCATCATTGGGCATCAAAATGGTCCTCAAATTAGACAGGGCACAGGTTTTTTTGAAATGTGGATAATAAAAATGTTGGATTCTAATAAGCTAGTAATACAGTGCGTTTCCATGAACTGCTCCTGCACTACACTGGCATTTTGGGGGATGATCTGTGTTTTGATTGTGTATCCTCTGCAGGGCAGCAGCCCCTTCATCTATCTATAGGCACCCAGCTCAAATGAGGCAGTTCCTGTCCTCTTCCTCTGAAGTCATGGAGATGAATCCTTGTTGTTGTGTTTTCTCAGAAAAAAACCCAAGCAAACAAAAAAACCCCAAACCAAAGAAAACCAAATCACTAAACACGGAGTGGGTAACTTCTCTGCATTTTAACCCACCACTTCATCATCATCTGTCCAGGAAGACTGAAGGATTGTTTACTTTCTTGTTAGAGCTGCAGTAATTTTCATAGTCTTCAAAGTGTTATTTGTTTTTGTAGGACCAAATATTTACTCCTCTTAAATACTTCTTTCACTGTCTTGAAGGCATTAGTCTTCATTTTTGACTGCAGAAGATAGTGAGACAGTTATTTCCCTGTATTATCTATGTAATTTCAGAATCTCCTGTGAGTTTCTATCCCACAGGATGTCAGGCTATTTCTTCCTTCAGTTCCACTCTAAACGTCATCTCTGACGTTGCTGGAAAGTCATTGGGTTCATTTCCATCAGTTTAGGTAACACGCGTTCAGTGGCTGTTCTTTTCAAGGGCTGCTGTTAGAAACCTTCACCTGGTAGAGGTTAGAAACTTATTTTTAGAGACACAGACCTGACCCAAGGCAAAATACAGAAATCAGTAGAGCTCAAAATTGGCTTTGCTGCTTTTGTGAGCTGTCTGCATGTGCCACAGGACCTACATTACGCCTGTCTGTGGGGGCTGGAGCACCAGGTCTGACAGACTCATCGCTACCCTACGAGAGGCTGCTTGTGAGGGCAGAACAGTGTAACTGGGGAGAGGCACCAAAGACAACATGAGGTGCAAACATGGAGCTTCCACCTTATATTTGTGTGTTGATGCCTTACCTAGCTGATAATTAAGGCCAAGGTGACCTAACCTTTGGAGGTATGTGGACTGCATTCAGATTTTGGGGGTATCCTCTTTGCCCTGCCAGCTGACCCCTCCCCAGCCCCAGCAACTGCTCCCATTTGCTGGATGTCCCTAGGGAGAGGTGCCAGGACTGACACATGCCTACACTGCTTGCTGCCTGGTGCTGATGTAAGCTTTTAGCAGTGTAGCACTCTGCAACTTGTAGGCGATTACATTTTTGGCAGAAAAAGGATATTTAAGCTTAATTTGGAACCTAAATCATTATTAGCAGTGTTTCAGTGAGATAGCATTTGCAGGGAAAGAAGTACTTTTCAAAGTTATCACAGCATTAAATGGAGGGGAAATCTGTGGCTTTACTGAGCACCTCCTAGACTTCAGGCTTTTTTTAATATTATTTTTTTTTAAATTGGTTGTGAACGTCCTAAGTAGGTCAGTGCATATTTCAAACATTTCACAAAATACTAGAGCTTTTAAAGCCTGATTAGGAGAGGTTACTAAATGCTTACTTTCAGTGTTTCCTCTTTCATTCAATGCATCCTTTTTTAGTTTGTTTTCTTTGTATCTTAATATTGTTTTGTTGCTTGTGGAACAGACTGCAGTTATTTTTGTTCATTATTTTTAAAAACATAAATAGCTTGGGATTTTTCTGTTTGCTTTGGGTTTTTTATATGCAGTGGTTTTTAATACTTGTCATCATTTTATTATAGAGTGAAGCTTTTTTTGTTTCTTCATTTCCGTTTTATAATACTTTGTGTCTTTTAAAAACGTCCTTTAAATACAGTGACTTTGCGTTACTCCTTATACTGGACTGCTGAGACTCATTATAATCTTTTCCTTTCCTGCCCATGAGTTCCATTTTCCTTTTTGGACATCCTTTGTCTTTAGAAGAATATTTTTCATGTCTGATAACCTTCTTTGCTCTCTTCCTCATACTGTCTTTTGGAGATGGAGTACTGGGGAAAACTATTAGACAGCTTTTGTTGTTTGGGTTTGGGTTTTTTCAGTCTCGTGCTGTGTTTTTAACTGTGCCTTTCTTATACGGTATCTTCATAGAGCATCCTGGCATATGCAGTTATTTTAGTCTTTTAATCACTCTTGTAGGTTGTCTTTTAGCTAAATTCCCTGTTTTGGTGTAACTCCTCTCTTTAGCAAGTAACACACGAATGGGCTCTGCACATGGGGACAGGCATTTTCCTCAGTGCTAACAGCAGCTGCTGCAGGTGGAAAGGAAGACCTGGGCTTGTTGAGGGAGTTGGGAATGTGCTGTGGAAAGGGGAGTGTGATTAGAGGAAGGAGCAAGGGGTAGGACAGAAAATAACAGGTTCAAATTATTTAGAAAAATGAGGTATTTTAGTCCTTGTGGGAAAGGAGAGAAAGATGGAAAGGATAGAAACCAAAAGGGGATTTGGAGAAGGGAAGAGCTGATAAAGACACTATATCTATTACAGTGTGGATGGAGACTATAAGGGAGCAATAGTAATATGTTCAGTCATCCCTGCTGATACAGAACTACTGATAAGACTGATACAAACAGTAGGGCTCCTCCATAATGACTGTCCCTAATCTGAGCTTTACATAGTATGTCTGCACACAACTTTATTTATATTTGTCGTGAAGAGAGGAGCAAGGTCCATGTTAGTAAAAGGAGCCTTAAACTTGAATTCTCATCCCTGTGTGAAATGCTGTTGGTCTGACTCTAGAGTTATAGAAACTCAGAGTCCTCTGGTGGTCTGAAAGTCTGCATGAGAAAAAATAAATGTCTAGGAGTAACATATATACTTTCATAATATTTATACAGCTGTAAGAGTTTTACTTAAAAATTTCAGCAACTGCATGTAATCCAGAAATATTTCCATCAACCTTTTGAAAGACAAATTTAAGGTGTTGCAAGTCCCAACGTTCTTACCCCAAAGTCTGTGCACGTAACACACATTGTATTGTGAGTTGATAAATCTAACACCCGTTCCTTATTACTACCTCTATTTTTTTCTTTCTGAACAGTATTTATTTTGCTGCCTTAAACTGATATGATAAGTAGCTCAATAGCATCAATCTGTATCCCTGAAAGATAGGATAGACCTACACTGTAGCTGCAGATGTTATGAAGGTTTGACAAAAAAATGTCTGATTACTTCTGTAGTGTTCAAGGTCATAGAACAGAAATTTCTCACATACTGTAGGAACTTGGTTTTAACCTGTGAGTCATAAAATAGAAGCTGTAAAACAAGTATGTGAAAAATAGTAGAAGAATATTAGTTATTTTCAACTGACGATTCATTGTGCAGGTACTGAAGTAGACTCAGCTGTGTATCACTTCATTCCTGGGGAGAGAGAAAGTGTATGGTCAGCATAGACTAACGTCTTTTTATGAGGAAAGGTTTTTATTCTATTAGTACAGTGGGTTGTTGAAATAATAAAATATGTACTCTTCACCTCTTATTTTCATTTCCTGATGTATGATAGCTTGAACTGCTGTTGAGTAAAATTTGCAGCAAATGTTCTTCTTCGTGCTCATTTGATATAGTTCACACTCCATTAACATTCTGATAGAGAGAAGGACATTACTGTGTAACTTTTTATTTTCCCATACCTCTGAGATGACTTTGGGACACCATACTGTGACTGCAGATGACTGCAGAATATCCTACACATTTTAGGTAGTGTCAGTGCAATGGGATGGATTCTGCAGTGCTTCTCACAGACTCTTAATAAATTTAATCATCATATTCTGAATTAATTGTGCTTAATTTTTAATCATTAGTTTATAGATGAATTTATCCTGTTGTGCACACACTTACTGGAGCACTCCCACTGTGAATGCCATTCGAGTAGCTAGGCATATCTGTAGCCTGCCTGTTTAAAGCAAATTATTTCACACTGTTTAAAAATAAAATAATTTAAAAAAAAAATCACCTGTCAATGACACTGCAATAGAAAGGTGTTTTCTTTAAAAATAGGTATTTTTTTGGTCTATTTCAGGTTGTTTCATGCAGTTAAATATTCTTTATTTTTCAGTGTAAGCATTTTTTTTTTTTTGCATGTTTGTCTTTAGTTATTTCTTCAGCGCAGATTATAAAAAGGCAGTGTTTGTATTTGAGAAATTATCCCTTATACAGGTAGGACAAAACTAGACTCTGTAAGTCACCTGATGGAGAGATACCGAATACAAAATTAGTTTGAATACAAACAATTGTTAAAGAGGTAAAGATCTAAAGACAGATACTAAAAGAGCTGTCTGGGTGGAAGAGATAAGGTGACATAGATCACTTTAATGAGTGTTTCATCTGAAATTTAAAATTAAAGTGCCTAAACTTGGCACCAAGAAATGCTGAAAGCTTTTAATTCTTTTTAACCAAAATGAAAATAGAAACTCATTTTTTTTCATCTGACAGGGTTGTGTTTATCAATCTAAATACATGGCTTGTCAGAAACAATAAGTATTTGCAGATTCCTTTGAGGTCACTGGGAGTTGAGTGTTAAGCAACCTTTTAAATCTACCCTGAGTGTCTGTGACAGAGTGCATGAGCCTTGGGGCTGGTGGCAAAAGGAAAGGGTTAATTAACGAAATCTCTATGGAGGGGCCCAGCAACTTATTCTTATCGGAGGATCTACAGGGGTATTGGGTAGGATCTCTGGGTGTCTGTGACTCTTTCCAGTCTCTGTCATGTGAAACAGAGGAAAAGGGAGTAAAATGAGGCTGTAAGGAGCCTGGCTGTTACTGGGGAGACTGAGATCAAGCAAACTCGGGGACAGGGGTGTCCACAGTTGGAAGATCTCATTATTTAACTACTTCTTTAAATGGGCATCACGCTGTTATAGTAGGAAGGGGATTAGTATCTGTGATAATGTGTTCCACTGCATCACAGTGGTCGTCAGGCTATATTTTATTCCTTTGTTTTCTTTGTGATCTGGGTACTGTAAGATCAGCTGCATGTGCTCAAAGGAGACTTGAACCATTGCTATCATGACCCTGTTTTTTTTTAACTGACTTTTAAGCCACACAGTCTGCAGACCAGTGCCAAACTGGGCTCCTTATCATCTGTTTGAACCCAAAGCAGTATGTAGAAAGTGTTTGTTATCTGCAAAACAAACCATAGAAACAGGCAAAACCCTTTGTGGGGTACCTATGCTATTGTAACATTTGACTGTGGGTAAACCAAGCAGATTTCATCCCCAAGGTGTGACTGGTGGCAGTAACTCGGCAATAACAACGTTACTGGTAAGAGCTGCTGTTTTCAAAGAAGAATGAGGTGGAAATGAAGGAGGCTGTAAGTTATTTTTTGCTTTGCCAATGAATATTTTAATTTCAGTTGCTCTTAGAAGTATTTTCTAGGATTTGTATTTTGGATTCCTAATGTCATTTTACAACAAGCTACTCTTAATTAGATTTGAGAGTCTTGATACTAGTCTTTTCAGTAGACAAAACATGAGGTATTTTTTGCTTGTGATTTAAGCTGGATTTTAAGTCGATGTATTTGAAGGCTGTCCTGAGTCAGCCCTAGTGGGAACAAGTCAGGAGGTTCTGATATGGGTTTCGGATCAGTTGGTGGTCATGATCATCTAATTATGTAAATCGGGAGCCTAAGAAGCCTCAGTTCATGCTAGCAGACATTTGAAGAAGAGCTGAGACTGTCTCAACACTTCATGGAGCACTGTAGCTTTTGACTGTTTTCTTGGCACCTTTGTAAGTCTGCCCAGTGTAAAGTACTGCAAAGGGGGGAGAACATCTCCATCTGTTTTCTTGATAGAGTTTCAGTTCCCGTTCAGTTAGTTCAGAAAATGTCAGGATCTTGCAAACTCGTGGTGTCTTGACGTATCAGATTTTCATCCTTATTCCTTAAAAACAGCCAGACTGAAGAGATGTCCCAGCCACTTACTCGTGATATGAAAGCAGAGAGATGTCAATACACAATGTATGTCTGAACCATTGCTGTGGAGGGTGTCCTAAGCAGTGTGTCATGAATATACTGATGAGACTCAGGATAACAGCTTTGAACATACTCAGGATAATTGACCTTAAAGGCTGTGGAGGTTGGTAAGAAAAGCCTTAAATAAAGGCTTTTCTTTCAACTTCAAGGTTTTG
Organism: Megaceryle torquata; assembly: GCA_024611175.1. Taxonomy (NCBI): domain Eukaryota; kingdom Metazoa; phylum Chordata; class Aves; order Coraciiformes; family Cerylidae; genus Megaceryle; species Megaceryle torquata. The sequence continues at coordinate 90,416 of JANIJG010003525.1, forward strand.
ACTGAGCTGCTAAATGAGAATTTGGTTTGAGAATTTGGTTTCATCTTGGACTAAAGGTGAGTTGCAAATTTTGTTAATAAAGAGACCAATGTATGAAACTTGTGAAGAAGATAACCACCTTTAACTGATCTATGGCTTCTTTGTTATTATCTTAGATTTCTGTGCACTTTGTAGAAATAGCAAGTGATGTTCTGATTTTTTAAAAGAAACTTTCTTGAGTGACCAGATGTGGCAGACCACCAATTTCAGCTGATTGCATCAAGTAAAAACTCAATAGTTGTTATGCCCACTTTCGTGCCATATATACAATGATATATTTGCCTTTCTATCTCTGGTAATTTTACTTTTTCATTTACCCATGAGGAAAAGTAAATTAATTGGTGCTCCTTGACAGCTTCCTGGAGTTCTAACACTTGCATCTAACTCACAGTTCATGTTTTCTTCATGATTTGAAATGTTTCACATTACTTCTGCTTCCTTGCTCTCCTTTTTGTTCTGCCTGTCTGCTGTAGGAATTTTTATTCCAGTTTTATCTGGTGTGATCTTTTAGAAAGCTTCAGTCTCTGGAGTCTTCCTTCAAATAGTTTAGAAAACAAAAAGCATTGAATTATATTTGGATGAAAATTCCTTTTCCTCTTCTTTTTATATATCACATGAATTGCATTTTGACTCATGGAATTTCTGAAATATAACAAAGATGGTACTATCTAGAAATTATAAGTACCAAGCAAGCAGCCTGAAAGTAAATAGTGCATTTGCTGAGGCCACAGGCTTTTTGGTCCATGCTAATGGAGAAAGTGCTGTCCTAGGGAGGCATTCTTCTCCATGACAGTCTTTACTTTTCTTTTGGAACACTTCAAAAAATTAGCTCTTTCTTCTCGCTCTACCAGCTCAAGAAACTTTAACTTGCTTGAAAATTCTTGCCTCTTCTGGAAGTTCACAGGCCCTTACTTGGGTGTATCTGGCTACACATTTTTAGTAGTAGCACTGTGTTGTGACTCTTCCATCCTCCACCACAGTACCACAGACTAGAGCCCCATGCAGCAGGAATGATAAGCTCATAGCACGTGTTCCATCCCATTTTCATCAGAGCTCTGGAGTCAGAGTAGCACTAGTTGGCTCAAAGTGAGTATCACCTGTTTCTCCAGCCTTCCCATATGGCATTTATTGTGAAAAAGGGTTTAAATGACCATCTATGTAAGATGTTGCTGAGCAGCCACGTGGAGTATGTCAAACCACTAGGAAAATGACCATTTTTCATAAGATTTATAATGACAAAAAAGGAAGTGTGGGCTTCATGATTGAAGACAGCTGTTCAGTGTGGAAATGTAATCCTAGGGACAGCTTATAGGAGCTGAGTCTTGCTCAGGTTTGTCAGCATGACCTCTATGACAGTTCATTATGGAACAGGGGTGATGTTCTTGCTAGAAGTTGTAATGCTAAACTTGCGGAGTGTTTTTATTGTCAATGGTATTCCTACTGACCTAGTAAAAAAAAAAAAGAAAAGGGTGCAAATAAAGTGACAAGAAGTGGTTGGACATACCAGATACCTGGTCTGTTGCTGCCCTGATGGCACAGAAAACAGTCTGCAAACTTGTGGCAGGAGCCTCATGCCCTTCTGTCTGTCCTGAACTGGTGTGGAGCCCTTTTTGCATGGGAAGTGAAAAATCTGAAGAATTTTGAAGGTGCCTCATGTCAGAGGAAAACATGCATTTCAGCTCCATACACCAAAGTAATTGATCTGGCTCATAGATTTTACTCACAGTTACAGCATTTTATATATTATTAAGGTGACTGGTAGATCTGCATTTCAGACAAAGACCCAGCAGTTCACTTCTGTCTGTCTATTATTTGCTGACACCTGAAGAACAGAATAGAAATCTCACAGACACAGTTTTTGTGCAAAGTTCAGGGCATAATGTCACTAACTACATGCAAACTCTGTGGAACTATGTGCAAATGTATGTGTTGCATAGGAATAAATAAGACAATGAATTAATATAGTGTTCATAATATTTTGGTGTTACCTTTATTGTATGTTGTCTTTATAGTCTTGGATGGTCTTTAATTTGCTGCGGAGCTTAACGGTCTAGAGAAAGCCTAGTGTCTGTGTAGAATAGAATAGAACATTTTCAATTGGAAAGGACCTAAAATGATCATCTAGTCCAGCTGCCTGACCATTTCAGGGCTTACTAAAAGTTAACACATCTTGTTAAGGGCATTGTCCAAATACCTCTTAAACACTGACAGGCTTGGAGCATCAACCACCTCTCTAGGAAGCCTGTTCCAGTGTTTGACTATCCTCTAGTACAGCCTTGAACCATTCCCACACAGGGATCCCAGGGCAATTCCCTCTCCACTCCCCTCCTCAGGAAGCTGTAGAGAGCAATGAGGTCACCCCTCAGCCTCCTTTTCTCAAAACTAGACAAGCCCCAAGTCCTCAGCTGCACCTTATAGGGCATTGTTGTGTACAGAAAGCACATATGGTTTATGGCACCCGGGGAGAAGAAAAGTTTAAAACCATGGTGTAAAGCATTTAATGATTGTTTAAGATTGACTTAGGGAACAGACTGACATTATGTCTAATTTGATGAAACTACAGGCTACAGAGAAAATGGAGCTTATATTGCCCTTAGCTGAGTAGCCCTTCAGCTTCCCTTGTGTTGGATCTAGTGCTCATGTGGATTCAGGGTTTATACGTTAAACTTGCCAGACTGGTGGGAAGGTGACCACCAGAAGAGGGATCTAATGTTTTGTGGCTTGCTTTGAAGGTCAGATGCAAGGTCTGGATCTAGCTTGGAGGAAGGTGAAAAACAGATCTTGCTTTTCAGCAGTCAGCATTTACACTTTGAAGTATGTGTAATGTAAAACTTCACACTTAAAAAAGTAACAACATACTGATTTGTCGTTGATGTGTTACCCTCTGAGTGAGGGGACTATAAGCCTCCTACCTGCCCCAGCGAACCTTGGATCTTATGTGCAGCTGTTCAACCACATCTGGTGGTTATGGTCAGTTCCAAGGTAGAGAATTTGACTATATATGTCATGCTTGCAGTTAAGTTTGAGATATCAGTAAATAAGCTCCATTTACTCTTGATTATTTTTCTTCTTTTTTTTTGGTAAAGTGTCAACAGTAATCAAGTCTTACCACATTCTTACTAATGTCAGATATACACCTATATAGCTATGTATGCTTTGAAACCTTCTTATGCTAAATAGTTCAACAAGGCATTTGTAAAACTTTCAGTCTAACCCCTGAATATACACAGGTTCAAAGTACTTGTGCGTCCATGCTTTTGGCAAAATAAGAATAGCTCCTAAATAAATTCTTTAGAGAACTATTATTTTAAAAAAGAGATTTTTGTGTTTCTGTGGAAAAAATATTCCACATACTACAAAAACTTTAATATGTTTGAGCTCCATTTTAATCAAAATACTCACCTTTTTAAAAATTTACACATTTTACAAGTTCTGGGTGATAGCTGTTTCCTTCTCTATAGCATTTCTTTTCTCACATTCATGCATAAAATAAGGAATTAGGAACGGTTCAGATCACATCAGCTTAAAAACCTAGCTCATCCTCCAATAATGCCAAAGCCACAACACAAACACACAAAACTGTTTGTCATCTGTTACCTGATATTGGTCTAGAGAATTTGTGTCATAGGAGTCTTTCCTCTAATAGTAAGGATGTAATTTAAAAATATTTTTAAATTACTTTAATATACAACACCTTTAAATAAGTCCATAAATAATGGAAAATATAATTTCAGAAAAATAAAAATAGTGTTCTGTAAGATTAGTTTAAGTACAGCCTATTTTATATATGATTTATAAAATATTTCTGTGTTGTGCTTTTGTTTGTGGTTGTTTGGGTTGTTTTTTTTATTGTCTTTTTAACTATGATTTACTGATTTTGACTATGTATAAAAATCTTATTTAATAGACAGGAGTTATATCAGGTCCTGGGCCAAGGAAGGAAAAAAATTACCTCAGAGCTGCACCTGCTGTCAGTAGGAGGTTTTTCTAGATGAGGGATTTCCCATAATTCTAGTCTTGGTGCTTTGCTCTTTGGTGAGGGATTCAACTTAATCTCTTCTCTGAGCCTTTAGCATCCCAGGTTCTTCCACATCTCCTGCAGCACTGCCACCCAGGTCCCAAACCCTTTTTTGTCTGAGATGGTGAGAAGTTGGCCGCACATTTGTGGTTCAGGCATTCCTAAATAATCTGCACATATCTTTCACAGTCACTGTACCTTTTTTAAGAGTCCAGGGAGTGATATGTGTCATCTTAAAAGTTACTTCAAAGCTTTAAAATGTATGTAGAGTCAATTTAAGTGAAGAGGCATGGGGTATTTTCTTATCATTGATTGATGTGTTGCTGTGATATAGCAATGGCTTAACAAGCTAAGCACAAATAACTTCCACAAAACAAAGAACGTTTCTAGCAGCTAACATCGGGTGCTGCTAAGCCTGGTACCATCAAAGACTTGCTGTTGCTTTTCACTAAGCTTGATGTTAATGAAAAGTTAATGAGTTGTAATTAAGGACCAAAGGAATTGAAGATTCGCTATCAAAGTTCCTGAATTCTGCTTGGTGAATAATAGCAATTGATAAATGCAAATGTATTGATTTATCCCTTATCCTATTCTGTGAATGAAATGAGCATTTCTCCCCTAAATTAATAAAAGACTGCTTTTGGGCATTTAATTAACTGTTCTTTGAATTCTTCATTCATCTAAAATTAAACTTCTGTGACAATTATGCAACTTAAAAAAAATTCCTTCTCTGTAACATAAACTACAGAGGCATACATTGACGTGGCAACCTATTATTAGCTTGCTAATGTGAAGACTTACGGCTGGGAAAAGCCAGGTGCACCTGTTGGTTTTGCTGAACAAATCACCCTTGCTCCAGCCTGACACTCTGTCATTTGTAATGCTAGGAACTCATCAATAGTGTATATTTTTTAGAAATGAGTAAAACCACACAGTTCCATTCCCCAAAGTCTGATAGATTTATGATTTTAATAGGATCTTATGGACCATTGGTAAAGTAACACACTTTGATGAGTAAGTCTAGCTATAAAGAAAAGTGTCTTAAATAAGGTTTTTCCCTGCTTTCTTTTAGCCCAATCTCTGCCTTCTGAATGATGAATCTTTGCTACTTTCCCTCCTTCTCTGTCCCAAACTGCAGTTTTGTCACCAGCAGTTTCCCGAGGCTGTCCCAGGGGACCGCTCTGCTCAGGCTTCCTCACCATCGCATCTCGAGTGCTTTTGGTGGATGGTATCACCCTGAAAACTGCACGGCTTCCTTTTGGACAGGCACTGCAGTGTGTTTAGCACAGTAAACTTGATAATCAGTTGAATAAATGGAAAGAACAACTAAAGGAGCAACTTGTAATTGCAGAGTCTGGTGGCCATGGTAGAGATGGGACTAAGGCTGATGTATAGTATATAGTAATATAGTGTTACCACTACTGTAAGATAAATTAAATATGCCATGATGCCCTTGGAACGTATATGATTAAATCCTGAATCTGGACCTAGCTCTTGTCATGTGGTTAGGTTCTTCCAAATTAAAATTATTCAATTGAAGATAGTTCCATATGTGAAAGATGCAGTATTTAAGGTCTCATCTTTAGACCTGGAAGGGTTACTTGCTTAAAGCTATCTTTGTGATCATTGCCTCCATTTTTACTATGTTTTATCATAGAATCATTTAGGTTGGAAAAGACCTTTAAGATCATCGAGTTCAATCATTAACCTAACTCCACCAAGTCCATTGTCAAACCATGCCCATATGCACTATATCTACATGACTTTTAAACATGTCCAGGGATGGTAAGTCAGCCACTTCCCTGGGTAGCCGGTTCCAGTGCTTGACAATCCTTTTTGTGAAGAAATTTCTCCTGATATCCAACCAGAACCTGCTTTGGTGTAACTTGAGGCTGTTTCCTCTTGTCCTATCACTTTTTACTTGTGAAAAGAGACCACCTCTCTACAACCTCCTTTCAGGTAGTTGTAGTGAGCAATAAGGTCTCCCTGAGACTCCTTTTCTTCAGACAAAACAACCCCAGATTCCTCAGCTGCTCCTTGTGCTCAAGACCCTTCTTCAGCTTAAATGCCCTTCTCTGGACCTGCTCCAGCACCTCAATGTCTTTCTTGTATTGAGGTGCCCAAAACCGAGCATAGTATTTGAGGTATGGCCTCACCAGTGCTGAGTACAGGGGGATGATCACTTCCCTAGTCCTCCTGGCTACAGTATTTGTTTATGGCTGTTAGCATTACAAAGCTGTTGGGTGTGAAAGAGAAGGCAGTACTTTTACTTAGGTTCACGCCTTATCTGGGAGCTATCTGAATTCCCAGTTGAAAAATTTAATGTTGATGTGGAAGTACATCTTTTACAAACTGGTCTTTAAAGGCCAGCAGAGATGGAGAAGTTCCATTTACTGATGTTAAATACAGAAGTTACTCAGATCCTATTCTTCCCTCTTGAAGGAGTCTTTATTGAATTGAGAAACCTGATTTTCTTGACCCAAGTTATTCCAGACTTCCCCCCACACAGACCTTTACACTGAAAAGCATTTTAAGGATTATTAAAATGAGGGACATCACGAAGGGCTGCTCTCAGAATTTATAACATTAATTTTTAATAGCTTCTGAATTATTCTGTTTCTTTTACAGTTCATATAATAACATGGTAGATTTGGTGGTTGTATTTCCATGCAGCAAATTCAGGTCAGACTTGCTGAAGGCTCCCTGGTAACAGATTGGCCCTCCTTGTTAGCACAGGAGGGCTTACTGGAGGGGAGTCAGTGTTCTCCTTCCCATTCTTTTTTTTGCCTGTTTTCTTTCTGTCTCTCTTGGTTTGTATGTGTTTTTAAGTACACGTCTGCTTTTTATGTAACAATTCTTATAGCATCGTTTTTACTTTAATCCTTTAGGATCAATCAAGAACATATTGAAGTTAATTTTTTTTTATTTGATTAATGCATCAGTAGGATTGAAGCAACTTTGAACTAAGACTGTATATTTTTAGCTCTTGTAGTCATTATAGCCAACCACTATAGTGTTAAGAGCAGCCAGATCACAGAGCACTGTTTGGTAGTGTGTAGTAAAGAATGTGCTTTTTGGGAAATAGAGTACACATTCAAAACATCTTTTTACCAATTTCCTTCATGGTTCTAGGCGTAAATGCTGGTGATGCAGTGTCCTCTTTATTTTAACTTGTGTTAACCTCCCTTCACGAATGGCTATTGAGGTTTTTTTCAAATGAGATTTTATGTTTATATATTGCACTTGGCATGGTCACCAGTTTAGTTTTTCATGCAGAAAATAGTTTGGGGTTGATAATAATGTACTTCATAGGCCCTTATATTTTAATGGTAGGTTTATTGGCCCTTTTCAAGGTTTTTCTTGGCTGGAAAGGCTACTATTTCAGCTTTCTTTGCTTCATTGCTAACTACTACTGTCTGCTGTTTGATCACTGTATTGGATTTTCCCTTCATGTTCCTGACGAGCAATACCTATTGATGGAGGCTTGGGGAGCCATCAGAGTCACCTGGAGACCACGCCAAATATATGCCAGAAATAAAGAATCCAGCAGTTGCTGCTTTCCTAAGGCATGTTCTGTGCTGCAGCCTTTTCAGACTTAAGTGCTACTAATTGGGACCATTTGTTGTAATTTATGTAAATAAGGTGATGAATCATCAAATATGCAAAGCAGGATATTAAATCATCTGCATAAAGTCTCCAGATTTCAGAACATTTAGTCTCTACAAGTATGGGTAGATTGAAACCAAGAAATATCTTTCCAGATGGCTTGAGCACGTGAGGATGCACTGACTGGGCTTTTTAGGGGCGTAGTGGTAAACTCAGATTACCTAACTATCATATATAGCTATATAAACACAAATAAATAGAGTTGCAGATTTCTTTATTGTTGCTTTAACAAAAATGTTCGTCTCTCCAGAGTTGCTCAGATAGCAAAGGATTGAGCCAGCTGACTGTAGACAATTTACTCAAACCTGTGCAATCAGCATTATGGGGCACTTGTTCTGGTGCTGTGAGGGCAGTGAGTGACAGAAAGGATTGAATTCAACACTATACACTTGCAATTTTGATGCAGAAGAGAACCTCATGCATCACAGATGCTGTACTGAGTTAAGAAACACTGCACAAAGTAAAGCATGCTGTAGTGTGATGATGCACATCTTAAATGGGAATTTTTTCTGTGGTGGTCAAAACCACCCAGGGAAAAATGCAACTCTCGCTTTTTCTGCTTTTGTCTCTCCCCAAATACCACAAAAAGTACAAAAATCAAAGTACAGATCAGATTAGTTTCTTGGCAAATTCATTAATAAGTCTTTTTAAAAAATTACATCCCACAGGTAGTCACATACTTTTTTGTTCTGCTGTTGGCTACGTCACCGCTTCCAGGGCTGCTCCCGAAAAGAGGACACTGGATTGGTACAGCATTATCTTTCTGTGCCTGTTTGCAGTTTAGATAGTGACTCTGGTTAATTATTTTTGCTTTAAAATAAAAGCCCCCAAATTAATCTTGGTCCAAGTTGTTACCCATGTTATAAAGAGTTCTGTATCTGCTTATTTGCCTCGAGATTTCCATAGAGCCGTGGAGATCTTTCTTTACATCTGTAGTGGAAGAAGACTCTGATAGTCCAGTCAAGAGTGCCAGAGCTGTAGTGGCCCCAGACAGCTATTCCTTCTCATTACAGTCTTCAGAGGATGACCGTTATCTTCCCATTGCTCCCTTTTCTTTATAGTTTGACTCCTCCTTATGAGGTCATCTGCTACAGCACCCATTCCAGGGTCTTACTGATGAGACTTTGCTGTATGAGGAATAGCTAAAATTCTTCATGTGGGATATGAGTGGGATAGTACCTTCACATCTGAAGTTTGTTCTCCTTTCAGTCACTTCTTTTACTTACTTCCCCCTCCCACCCTCACCAATGTGTGTGATGTAGAACTTCAGGATAGAAGAGGAATATTGCAACAATGAAAATGGTTTATCTGTGCATTACCTCTATGGTCGGGATTCTGCCAGTCAAACATTGCACTTGTCTCCTAGCATATCTAATCTGTTCCTGCTTCCTTCCTGTTTCCTCTTCTCTTCATTCAAAGATTTTATTCAAGCCATAATATGGGCTGATTTTCTGTAAGGCATATTGTATCTTCTGTAAAACTTTAAGCTCTCCATGTTGTACTTTTGATGTGTTAGAGCTCTTTAAAAAGGTTATTCTTCTATTAAGAGGTGGTCATTTGAAAGTGATCATGCAAAAAGCTAGAGAAGGCTGCAGCTATGCTAAAACAAATTAGTAAGTAACATTTGAAACTAACATTTTCTCCAGAGTAAAATGTCAGTGTAGTGTTTCATGTTGTTCCTCTCCCTCTCCCTTTTAGAATGGCATTAAATACTAAGCTAGTGATAGTTTCACTTATATAATTTCAGAAGATATGTTGAAACTTGAACACTTTTCTCTTTTATTAAAAAACCACCAATGCTATAAATTTGACAAAGATATTTATGTGCATATCTTTAAAATGCTTTAAGAACCTAATGTGAAATAACTTCAGATGTGGAAGACGGTATTCATGTTATTTAAGAAGTAATAATGGTAATGACCTGCTGTGATTTATAGCTAAGGGGTATTCCTTGAAGAACATACTAAACCTAAGTTCTTACTTGATTTGATTAAAACATCAGAACAAGTGAAACAACTTTGAACCAAGATCGTATATATTTTAGCCATTACAGCCAACAAGTATAGCACCAAGAACAGCCAAATCACAGAATACTGTTTGGTAGAGCTTAGTAATAATTTGCATAGAATATAATATATTAATAACACCATGCACCAGTACAGTTTATGGGTTGACCTGCTAGAAAGCAGCTCTGTGGAGAAGGACCTTGGAGTCCTTGTGGACAATAAGTACTCCATGGGACAGCAATGTGCCCTTGTGGCCAGGAAGGCCAATGGTCTCCTGGGGTGCATAAAGAAGAGTGTGGCCAGAAGGTTGAGGGAGGTTCTCCTCCCCCTCTACTCTGCACTAGTGAGACCACATCTGGAGTATTCTGTTCATTTCTGGGCTCCCCAGTTCAAGAGGGACAGGAAGATACTAGAGACAGTCCAATAGAGGCTATGAGGATGATGAAGGGACAGGAACATCTCTCTTATAAGGAAGAGCTGAGAGAACTAAGGCTGCTTAGTCTGGAAAAGAGAAGACTGAGAGAGGGGATCTTATTAATGTTTAGAAATATCTGAAGGGTGGGTGTCAAGTAGAAGGGGACAGTCAGTGGTGCCCTGTGATAGGATGAGGGGCAGTGGTCACAAATCAGAACACAGGAAGTTCCATCTCAACATGAATTAAAACTTCATTACTGTGAGAGTGTCAGAGTCTGGAACAGGCTGCCCAGAAATGTTGTGGAGTCTCCTTCTCTAGAGACTTTCAAAACCTGCCTGGATATGTTATGTGTGGCCTGACCTGTGTGATCCTGCTCTGGCAGGTGATTTGGACTTGATGACCTCCAGAGGTCTCTTCCAACCCCTACCACTCTGATTCTGTACAGAATTAATTTTTGAATTTTGTATTCTTCTGTAAGTGGTTGATAAAAAGAAAAAGGTAACATTCTGCAAAAAAGATTATTTATTATGAGTTGCATGGGCAGCTGCTCAAAGCTGATTGCTCCTTCTGGAATTGCTTAGTGATTAACATCATCTCATCAGGATAATGTACCCAAGCCTGCCATCACAGTTGGCACCAATTGGAAATCTTAGCAACAATCTTGGCAAACAGTTCAAACATTAGTGGCTGTGTTTGCAAACAAATGCCCCACTGCTTTGTTCTTCTTCACTGTCTATCTATGGGTACAAGCCGTTAAGTGTGTGCAAGTGTACTCAGGCTCATATAACACTTCAGGTGGGGAAGGGAACCAAGTGCCATCTTCAAAAGGCACCTTGAGGATGAGGGGTAGTAGTGATGTAACTATAGTGGTTTAGAAAAACCATAACCATGATATAGTTCAGTATCTGTAAGCACTTTATTAGGCCATGGACCTGTGGACTTGGGCAAACACAGGACTTAGAAGGTCTTAAACCAAAGCCAGGTATAAGATGCAGAAGTTACAAAATAATAAAGAAAATTAATTCTGTCCTTACTCATGTTATTTCTGGGTTTAGGACAGAATAAGGTTGTTCAGATTCCACAGCTGTAAAGTCTTCTGTCTTTGAGAAAGGTTTTGTTATGGTTTAATTTTCTAAAACTTGAAGAAAAGGATTTAAGCTAGACCTGAAGGCTTTTTTTTTTTTCTGATTTTGATATATTTTTTTTTTAAAGTCTTGCAGCTGAGATTCAATTTTTATGGCTGAGTAGTAAATCTCTGGAACAGGGTTTCCAGATAGAAATGACAAGTCTGCTTTAATTATAGCATCTTCTAGGCAGCTATTATATTACAGCAGGACCCTTAACAGACTTTTCTTTTTAAGACCATATTGAAGAGTAGGAAGACTTGCCATAATTACAGCTTCCTTTCTGTTGGGGGCTTCACCTGTCATTGAATGACTGACTAGGTTCCTTTTGCATGGTTTGTTTTTCCAGGAAGAATGTTTTTAGGTTTGTGTGAATTGTTTTAAAATGGGTTTCGATATATTGAACACGAAGCACCTTCTGAACTATGCAACTATTTCAGAAAACATATATGGAAAAATAAAGCACTGGCACACAGTTCTAAGAAAGCTTTAACATCTGCAAAATTAACTTGTCACTAATTTTGCATGCTTCAGTTACTAGGAAATGGACCTCTCTGAAGCACTAAACTTTTTTTTTATCACATTACATAGCTATCTGTGACTTGCATCTGAAATTGTTTTCATCACTGATCGTGTTCTTTGGGTGCCTATACATTTATTTCTCATTTCACACTGAAAATGTTATGCCATCTGGTTACTTGTTCGATTTTGTAAAGAGAAGACTTCATTAATTTACGGTTTTAACTTCTGCACCTGCAACTTCCATTTAGTCGTGTAGCAGTTGCTGCCTCTCAATAGTTTAGAAACAGTCTGCTGGATTTGAAATGTTTATATATGCATGATTCTGTATGTCTTATGGAAGAGGATTTGGTGAGGCTCAGAAAACACCACCTCCTGAACTGTATGGCATCAGCTACCAGTTTTCCCTGGTTTGCATGTGAGGGATCCTCTTCCCTCCCCAACACTTTATGTGTGAATGTAAACTTGAAATTCATGGGTGACCAAAAAAGGAAATTTCAAGCTTTACAAATGCTTTGTTTGAATTAATAACATCTCTAGTCATGTTTCTTTTATCCCAGGGGGCACAAACGATACTTAAGTTAATAGCAGTGTAATAACCTCTTTAATATGCTATGGTAAAAATGCCTTCTGTTAGCTAACTCTTAACAAATTCTTGTTGTCATATTTCAGCATTTATTTATTTTCTAGGCAGGAAAGAGGAAACCTGTATTTTGAAACTAATGGGACATTGTTTCAAGCAGTGTATGGGAAACATAAAGTATTCTAAAAATATTACTTGTTTACATATATGTGATTATTCAAAGGCATAGAGTGCACTGGTCCCCTTAATATTAATTTCTCCTCTGTGAGGCAGTGACAGTTTATTCATTCAGCCAAAGCACTGGAAAACTTCCCACAGCATTTCATGAAAACATGACAAACTGAACTGCTTTTTGCTTAATGGCATGTTACATCAATATGATGTCTCTACCTAGCTGAACTTGGCTATCTGAAAGCTAAGAGGAAAAGGGCTGGGTTTGTTATGGGCTTTTTGTTTGCTTTTTGTTTCATTTTGTTTTGTGGTGGGTTTTTGTTGTTGTTGTTGTTGGGTTTTTTTAAGTAGTTCAGAAGAGTACCTTGGGGCATCAGAAAGCCCGAGAGCTGATGAAAGACTTGCTGCCTGGGGAGCTTCATTAGAAACCTGTGGTGGAGGAGGCGGGATGGCAGGGAGGGACTTGCCCTGTAGCCGGGGGGAGCCCAGGGTTTCAGGGCAACTGGGGTGGGGAAAGGAACTGTGTAGTTGGGATGTGGGTGATGGGGAGCTGGTGGCAACCCTGCACCACATGATCTTGTGCAGTTTCATCTCATGAATGAAGTGATTTACTGTGTCTACATCTAGCCTGAATCACAATCAGCTAAGAAATCTGGGCTTATGTTTTGGGGTGGATTTTGGGGGGTTTTTTGAAAGGTTTGATGCTCATGGCTGGAATCACCAGTTTTCCATCTCAGACAAACAAACAAGATCTTTTTTGGGAACACTGTGCCACAGACTGCAAGAAGCTAAAAGGGATTAATGACCAGAAAGGAAGCAAATCCCCCCAGAAATGGAAATGAGGCATGGGATAGTTTAATTGCCAGGACTTCAGAGAAAGAATCATCTACTGTTGGACTGAGTTAAAGATGTTTGAGATTCCAGATTATAAATAGGCTGTGAATATATTTGAAAATACAGAATCACAGAAGAGTTAGGGTGGAAGGGCACTTGTGGAGATCACCTAGTCCAACCCCCAGCTCAGGCAGGCTCAGCTACAGCTGGCTAGTCAGGCCCACACCTGGGTGAGTGTTGATTACTTCCAAGGATAGAGACTTCATGACCTCCCTGGTCAGTCTGTGCCAGTGTCTGACCACCTTCACTGTACAGAAAGATTTTTCTTACGTTCTTTATGTTTCCTGTATTTCAGTTTGTGCCCATTGCTTCATATCTTGTTGCTGGGTTCCACTGAAGAGCCTGTCTCCATGTCCTTTCATCCCCACATTAGATATTTATGCACATGGATAAGCCCTTGAGTCCTCTCCTCCAGGCTGAGCAGTCCCAGCTCTCCCAGCCTCTCCTCACATGACATAATGCCATTAAAGTACCTGATTGCGATTCGGGCACCGAGATATTGCTGATAATAGCCATCTTTGACTGGAGTATTCTGGGAATTTCTTATGTTCGAGGAACATGTTTGACTTACCCTATTTCAGCATGGCTGTGCCTCTGCTGTGAGACAAAGAGCTTCTTCCTTGTGAAAAATGAATTTTGATCAGGATGTTGCTGCTGACGCAGTGTGGAAGCGTCCCCTTGATATCTGAATGGACAAGGCTGAGGGTCTGTGCTTTTCCTGTCAGAAGCAGATAGATAATGCTTCCCTTTCTTCATCTCTTATTGCTGCGTTGCTGTAGAGAAAGCCTTAGGAAAATCTTGAATTCATGATGTCCTTGCTTTACCTATAAACTTAAAATAATTTCACTTTTAAGCAATGTGACCCTCTGGTTAGACTCTCGCTTCACACGTGAAGCTGCTCTTTCTATGACCACCTTCTGGTAAGGATGCTCAGTTCAGGTGAATCTACAATGTGCAGTAATCTCAGTAGGATTTTGCCTTAGCTGTATTGCTTTGAAAACCATTTTTTACATTGTAAGTCAGAACTGAATTTTATATCAAAATTGTCCTGTGTTTGGCAGAATTAAACCATGTCTATGCAGTATCAGAGGCATTATTGTGACTGCTTAAAAGTTCTTCTTAAACACAGAGTATTTGTGTTTGGTAAAGAAATCATAGTGGAAAATCTTCAAAATTACTGTTTGCAAAACAGTTCAAGACCTTTAGAAAGAATGACAGTACTTCTTAGGCTCAGTACAACTGCGCTTTCACGTAGTTAGTGGCTTTCACTTTTTTCCTTCCTTCTTGACTCGCTCCTCACTCCAGTTACATGATTAACTCTCCATTCATCTTATTTCACTCCTGTTTCTACCTTCTGCATGACCTGCTGTGCCTGAGCACTGCTAATCAGCCCAGAGTTACTCTTCTGTCCATCAAGTCCCTCCTTGAGAGTTGAAGTCTTCCCACTCACTTCCAGAGCTCCTACTGTGTTGATAAAATAATATGCAGAATATTATCAATATCATGGCAAGGCTTGCTGTATTGCACTTAATCTGTCCCATTCTTGATGGGGCAACAAAGCAACAGACAATATGCTTTATAGAGGAAGCATAAACCAGTTACCTATTAATGTGGGACTCTTGAAAAAAGTATGGCAATAGCATGCAAAAATATTTTACTGCATTTCACCATTGCCATCTCAGAAAATTAGGAATGTCTGTAATAATTTAGTCATGTTTTTCTGTCTTTTTTTGCATGTGAAGCATTTCTCCTAAATAACTATTTGCTTATGTTTGTTCTAGCTTTAAAATAAAATGGTCCCTCATACTCTGCTATTGATATAGCATGCTGATTGCCTGGGATATTGAGAAATATGTTTTAAAATTCATCATGAAGACTTTACTGTAACTGTAGCTGTGATGTTTTCTATGGTTTACACCATGTATTTTTTTTCTTCAGAAGTTGGTTGCAAAATTACGGTGAATGCAATTTTCATGTCACCAAATACTCTGCACCTTGGCAGTACTCACAAGCACAGGGCTGGCAGTGAAAGTCAGGCAGGCTTTTCCTAGGCATTTGCAGAGAAAAGCATCCAGGAACTGAGTTTTGAAATAATGTAGCCTGAGGTAAGGAATTTTTTATTTGGAGAGTCAGTAAAGAACATGGTTGTCTGTAGTGTGCAAGAAGCCAGGGTTTTTTTAGGTGTGTATGCACCAGTGAAAGAGGAAAGTACAGTGGGCAATATTCTGTGCACTGTTATTTCCTAAGAAATGCCAGTAAATAAGAAGGGATTTGGGCCATTTTTCAAAAAGAGATGATATTCACTATCAATCCTTCATTTATTTTCATGAGTTAGAAAATACAATGGTAGGAGAGTATGCATCATTTAATCCAATTTAAGCTCGCATCATGCTTAACTCAAAGACAAACGGATCCTTGACATCAGGCATTTACCGTAAAGAGCTGAAGCGTTGTGGGTTTGGCACACAGTGAAAAAAATCTGCTAAAACAAGAAAGTGTTTGTTTTTGACTTGGGAGAGGAATGCAGGAAGGTCCCACAGGCAGAGGTAACTCCATGCCTGGGTGGTTTCTCATGTTGTACCTGCGTTGGTGGGGCATTCCCCTTCTGTTCCTGTGCTGCCAGACACTTTGTTGGTGCATGCCAGGAGCTTGAGACAGTCCCTGGAAGAGAATCTGCTCCCCACGGCACAGTTGGGACTCAGTGCTGGAGCAGAGTCATCTGTTTTACCCCAGCACGCATTTACATTCCACAGGTCCGGGAAACTGTCTGCGTGACCACCCAACGCCTGGTGTTTAAAACTGATCGGACTGGCAGCACAGCACTTCACATCCAGCTGCGCTGCACACACGAACTCCCCAGCCTCTGTGCTGGAAAGTGAGCTGGGAAGGATTTTTTTAGAAATTGCTTTTGGAGCAGGTACATTCCTGCACAGACAGAATGTCCAAACCCTCTCGCTTGGCTCGACCTTTGTCAGCTAATACAGCTCCTAAATCGCCTTTGTCTAGGAAAGAAGATTTTAACAGCCGATCACGAAAAATTAGGCTAGGTGAAAAGATTTTGAGAGCTGGCAGTGAAGGAAACCTGGTTAAACAGCATCAGCAAGAGCAGGTGGAAATCACAGAAGGGTTTGTGCCACGGAGGGCTCCTTCCCTGAAAGGTAACCAGTTATTTCATGCTGCAATAGAAAAAATCAAATGCATTTGTAATTATTGCCTTTTTAATAAACTGCAACATCAGTTACTGTAGAATAGGTTGTGTGTGTGTATGTGTGTGTGTCTATTGTTTCTAAATGACAGATTCTGGTACATAAAGCATTTGTTTTGAAAATAAAAGGACTCAAAACATTTTTGTTGTTCATTTGTGGCTGGTGCTGTATACAAGCTAAAAATGTTGGGCTGTCCAAGTGGTAAACCACAGATTTTTACAGTCTAAATGTGACCCTGTATCATGAAGCTTGATTTGAAATGATAATTTGAAATTATTAGCAAGCATGAGAAAGATTAAATAATGTGAGAAAATAGACATCAGTGCAGGCACAGAACCTCATTCAGCCTTTCAAGTAAAACTCCTGAGTCCTAGCAAGGCAGCTGCGAGTCGATTTCTTGTATAAAAACTAAAGAGATGAAGTGTATTTGGAAAGGCTTATATGCTTTTAGAATGCAAACAAATGTGGAGGATAATATAAGATTACGATCTGCTTTCACTTATCTGTTAAGCAATGGGCTGCAGGAACATTACCATTGCCTCTCTCTAACTTTGGGTTTGTGACAGTATTCCTTAGAATCACATTTAAAAGTAGCTATTTCTATTAGGAAATAAAAGCAGTAGTATTCTAACTGGTCTTTTAATAGATTTTATATTTGAATATGAATGAAAAGCAGAAACCTTTCAATCCAGAATAGAAATTGTTCTCCCTCCATCCTAAATCTATAGGAAAAAGAAGTGTATATCATAGACCTTTGTAACTTGAAACTGTATATCTTCATTTCACACACATGGCATCCAAGGTTACAGTTTTTATTCCTGGCTTAATAAGGTTTAAAAGAGTTTTTTTTGTTTTTTTGTTTTTTTTTTTCCCCTGCAGTGTGACTTTTATTATTTCACAAAGAAGGAAGAAGTGATGACACCTAATCTTACTCAGGGAGATTGATGATCTGTTTGTTTCTACAAAGGAAACGGGGTCTGAAGCACTTTATTAAAGGCAGAAGAGAGCAAATAGAAAAACTGGAGATGGGAGGGCTTAAACTTCTGGTCCGACACATAGAACATCTTGCTTATTTAGCAGTGTAATGTGGAAACTAATTTTTGTGCTTGTGATTTATGCAAGAACTTAATTTTTTTTTATTTTTTTTTTTTTAATGAATTGTACAATTTTTTTTTGCCTTGATAACAAAGTATTTATTTGAGCTATAGTAAGTGATGTTTCCCAGTCAGGCTTTTAAAATTTAAAAACTTTCATAGCAATCCCTGTAACACTATGTTCTTCATGAAGCTACAGATTTTTGAACAGTAGTTAATCCCCTTTGTGTTCTTGAGAAAATAAAGTTATGTAGGATTTATGGAATAGCAAGTAGGTCCTTTTAAGGGATGTGTTTTTCACAGAGCTCTCGGGCCCTGCTTTGACTCAATTTATTTAAATGGTTTTGGGCTATATAATGCTTTGCAACTAAAAGCAAGGGTTGCATTCACTGCTTAATGTTTTAGGTGAGATTTTTGTAAAAGAAAAACCTAGTGGCTATCAGTAGTGCTGCAACCTGGCATGTGCTTTTAGTATTTATAGCATTACGCTTACTGTTTTCTGGAGCATGAATTAATCCCCGTTATGCACTGGCTTTCTGCAGTGGGATGATTTGTGTACATTAGGCAAGATGTGACTGTGACTTGTTTTTACAAGAGATGTTGAAGAACAAATATTGATACTTCCGAAAGGAGAGTATTATAAGGGTGACAGAAATGCAGTGTGTGACCTTTTTCTCTGAAAATGGAACTGTCTGGATGGCCCCCAATAGAGTCCAAGTATTGGTCAGAGTGATTTGGAAGACATTTTGTGAGAAGGTGCAGAGCTGGATGGTGGAGGGCAAGCAGATACGGCAGAAGCCAAGAGAAACAGTGTGAAGGGGGTAGGAGCCATGGGGCAATGCCCTTGGGATGAGGCTGAGTAACACAAGATAGTGCACTGGGAGTGGTGCCAGAGGGCAGGTACGGGCTGACTGTGATGGCTGAAATAGGTGAGGGGAGGCTGAGAGGTCTCATGGGAAGACTGGGACTCGAAGGAAAAAAACATGGCAACAAGGAGGATTGGATTTTAGGAATGAGTGGTGTGGAGGGGCTGGGATGGGGTCAGGTGGGGAGCAGGGTCCTTAAACAGCCTGACTTGGGAGGGGGATCTGTTGGACCAATCTTCATCTATTGTCATGTAATGTCAGTGAAACCCTGTGACCCTGTCTGTGTGTTACCCCTTAAAATCTTGTTCCGTGCACAACAGATCAACTTGTGACCAGTGGACTAGTTCTTACTTTGGAGCTTTGCATATTTTCATAAGCAACGTGATGACATTTCTGGTTTCTTTGAAATCCTTCTAAATTAAAACTGAAGATAATATGCAGGAGTGGTGTCAACAGACAGCAATCCAGCAAAGCTCAGTGCTTAACAGATAGGAAATCCAAAATGGTGGTTAAAATTGTAATGGGACTGCAAAGCATGATGACTCATTTTAATTGTGGTTTTATGTTGGTTTTTTTTTTTTTCTTTTTCTACAGGAATCCTCCCCTTTGTTTTGCATGGAATGAGTTGTACTTAACTGATAGGTTGGATTGTATAGGAAGGGGGTCGCTTGTGGCAGAGAGAAAAGTCATCCATATAGGTAAAGTCATTAAAGACTGGAGTAGATCTCTCTCTGCATCTGCCACAGAAGTCAGTGAGGTATCAGACATACTGCTGCAGCTTTCATAGCTGGCTGTGGGCATTTGCTTTTTGTTTTCAGTTTTCAGGTGTGCAAGTCTGAGAATGTGTGCAGTGCTGAACACACATAACAGTAACTGAAGTCAGTGTCAGCTGTGATTTTATTGCATGAAGTTCTGTCTTATGCAAAGGACTCAAAAAGGTCATATTGTACTTATCTGTTATTCTTCACCTAAATTTAATTAATATCTTTGACCATTATTTCTCAGGATGCCAGCTTCTCATCTCACTTTAAAAGGGAGGAAGATGTAGGATAAGATCCTTACTTTATAGGGACTGTTGTAATAATGGAATTTCACAAATGTTTACCTACTTTAATACGGTTGTGATGAATACTGAGGCACAGGCTACAAAATTTGTTGCTTGGTCTTCAGACCAAGACCTGATAAGCACATGGTATTTGAATCCCAAGTCCACACCCAGAATAGTTAAGACAAAGCATTTGACTATGTGCATGTGAAATGAGCCCTGTTCATTTTGTGCAGAGAACAGGACAATGGCAGGTATCAGGGATGGGAGCTGTGCAGGTAAGGAAAGACTGTACCACAGCATGTGTGCACCTGGGGTGGGAAGCAGGGTGGCAGAGACAGTCTTATTTTTGGCATTTCCCATCTGGCAAGTGACTGTCTTTGCAAACTCAACATCATTTTAGGATTTGCTATGTTTGAAGAAAAAATGGGTGTAGGTAAACCTTTAATTTTTTATTCTCTCGTTCAGGACCAAATCAATTAAAATAGGATTTTTTTACCTCTGGGATTTGTTACTGATAGGAAGGCTTTATGAATTTCCATCACCCATACTTTCCTCCAAGAAAAGCAGAAAATACACTAATGACTGTCTTTTCAATTTCCTTTCTCTGTTCCATTTTATTGAGTTTTGATATTTGCTTTATTATTTGGCTTCACATCATTTCACTTTATTTTTCACTCTGTTTTTTTTTTTTCATTAGATTTTCCTCCCCAGTTTCTCCTCTGCACTTTTATTTTGCAGCCTATGGTAACTGGAATGCAAGGCCAATACTTTTAGTCTAAAACTCTTGGTATCTCAAAACTAGACAAAACCTGTTTGTCCCATCCCTAGTTATTAGATAGGGGCCAAAGAACTTTAGGGGTATAGTGGGATTCATATCTGTGGTCTCTACATGCAAAACAAGCAATTACAGCAGCATAAAAAGTGGAATTAATTACATTTTCTCCATTTTATTTTTATGACAATCCCCAATATAACAATGAATATATAATCTGTATGTGTATTATTAATTATCTCCAAGCTTGTTATGTTTTTTAAATAAAGAGATACTGAATCATGGGCAAAATTTGGAAATTATTCTTTCTGACATTCAAGTAGTGTCTATGGAATGTTTAAGGCCAAGAACTTTATCTGTCAGGAACTTCCATTTCACAGCATTTCCTGACAGAGATGTACCTACAAATACAGAACACATGTAAGATTAAGAGCTAAGCCTTCCAAGGAAGTTCATTATTAAAAGAATAGCAAAGCAAAGAATGTTTGTATTTAGCCTACAGTACTTTTGTTTCCTTTGCAACTGTTTAATATTCATCAAGACAGAGAAGACAGATCTTATAAGTAGTTGTATACACAAATGTTCATTATCTCACAGATTTAATGCTTGCTTTCTTTCTTACTGCCAGTACTTTTTTTCTCTTTTAAAATGCAGAGTTTCTACTGAAATATTAAAATAAATAAAAAGTCAGAAATTTTACTGTCTTGTATAGTAGACTGAAAAGCTGTAATGAAACTAGGGTTGGTATCAGATGTGTGCATCCCAATATGGTTAATTGTTCAAAATTTTGAGCTTGAGACACAGCTTTGCAAATTGGCAAGGAATGTATTATTCCATTTTAGTATTAGAAATGAAGAAATAACATGGACTGTTAGATATCAAAATACAGAAGAAATCTATATAAAAACTTTTCAAGCTGGAAAATAATATTACTAAAATAACTCTTGGAATGCATAGTTTCATTGTGTAAACAGGTATCAGGTATGAGACTAGACATTCTTTTATCACCAGTGTACATCTATTTCTATGGCTGTCAATGTATCACTTCACCTGGAGGATGAATAGGACAATCAAACATGCTTCCTTCCAATTAAGATTATGCAGTATATAAACTGGAGTTATGGTTATTGAAAACTGCATATCTAGACATTTGTTTAGGTAAGGAATGATAGCCCAAATGCTGTTCTTATTTGCTGTGAGATTGTGACTCAGACTCAAGCATGAAATATACTTTAGCTTTTCTTAAAGCAGGATTTCTTGCAAAAATTGGCCATGTCAAAATGCCATGGCAGGCTTTCCTTCATCAGTAACCTTTTTACCCATTATCTGAATTTGTGCAATTATGATGGAGAGGTGTCTTAAAAAATACTGCATTTCTGTATACACTGGATGCTGTATAGGATACTCTGTCTGTACCTGTCAAATAGTACATGTCTATATTCTTCTGTAATTTTGTGGAAAATTGCTGACTGGTTGGAGAAGGATGATCTGATTGATTAATATCTTGTTCAGGGAAAAGCTGCAGCGTGTGCTCAACTTTTCTTTCACATCAGAGAGTTCATGTTTGGGTGAGATCTCATGAAAGCCATACCCCAGGGACAAGCTGGAGCTCATAGCTCAGACAGTTCACCAGAGAGGGAGGCTGAATTCTGATGGAAACTTTTTGGAGCTGAATGCATGCTGCAACCTAAGCATACTTCAGTTTATGAAAGCAGCAGTCAATAAAAAAAAAAAAAAAAAAAAAAAAACAAAAAAACCCCAAACAAACATTGAAAACCAAGTTACAGTAGTTGCACTGCTTACAGAACTATTTATCAATGGCAAAAGTATATCCACTTTGAAATCCCTTCCTCTGGGACCTGGCAGGATTGGAAGGTGAGCACCATACATCGCCTTGGGGAGCTCAGGATCTTCTGTTTCTTATACTTTAGGGGCTAATAATGTGGTATGGTGAAAATCTCCATCAGTTCCCCCCACAAGTCAAGAAAATCTTAAACCATCTAGATGAGGGAATTTGGGAGAGGCTACAATTTTGGGGGAAATTAGTTATAACTTTTTGAAGATTGATTTTTCTTTAAATTGTGTCACTGAAATCAGTCAGAGGTGTTTTGAAGTTTAGAATTAATTAAGGAAATGAATAGGTGGTGCAGGTTGTGGGCACTTAAATGTTCCTCATTAAAAGATCCTTGTTCCACAATGTAACTTATTAATGTCACTTTGCCATATGTAGGATGTAAGTATATATTTCATATGGAGTATATAACTTTCATGTACATACAAAATTTATAGTGTCTTAAGAGTGTAGTTCAATACCTAAGTGCTATGGCTGATTTGGTACCATGGTATTTCAGTCTTAAAGGTTTCAATAGATGCCAGTCAAACTGTATGATATCAATCTGGACTGATTTTGCAAAATTTGGATGAGAAGGCTCAGAAGTACTAGCCCCACTGTCAAAAGCCCCTTGAGTCTTGTTTTTTCCGCAAAACCGGTTGTTTTTTGTTTTTTTTTTCTGTCCAGAACTGACCCTATTAAAATAACGTATAACTTTTGAGTGTCTCTTGTTATCAAAACAAGAGATAGAGTTTTGATTTGAAACCATGACTTTGAAATTTATGCCTTCATTTAATGTTGTGGATATTCTCATAGATTAAGTGTTACTTGAGAGTTCAGTTTTAGTAAGTTTATTTGTATGATATCAAGACAGAAATTGTTCTACAGTGGAGAGGTCCTTGTTTGAAAGTGGAAAGAATGCCATGCAAATGTGATAAAAAGAAATAGCAATGCCCATGTGTTCAGTATGCCTTGTCCTTGATATCCTTGTGTATCTTTTATTTTTTGGTGGATGGACTGTAGTATTCTTCTAGACCAAAAGTTAGCTCCTCTCTTTTGTTATTCTTGCCTGCTAATTAAGTGATAAGGTTGAACGAACTTTCTTTAATCCAAGTATCAGCATTATTCAAAGCCTTATTGCATGGTTTTGAAAACTAATGTGAAAATTGTAGAAGAGACTTCGGTTTAGGGTGCTTGTGGTACAGTGGGATTACCTGAGCAGCACCACAGCTGTGGATGGCTGTTAAAAATCATATCAGGCATAAAAATCATATCAGGCAGGGTCAGAACATTTCAGATCAATTTATCTGGGAGATGCCAATTCCCTTTCAGTCAAAGTATTCAATTTGAAACAGTTTGAGTTTTCATTGTATGATCTTTCTCAGAATTTGGATTCTGAGGAACCTCAGAGGACTTGGAAGTGTCTTGGTGAAAACAGGCCTCAGTATCCATACACAAACAGTGATGCTGCTGGAAACATCAATATCACTGAGCTCCTAAAGAGTTCTATTGCTACCCCCCAGAGTCTCTAAGGTTAGATCACGTCTCATCTAAAGTGGGATTATCAAAACTAGACATGATACTCCATCACTGAGTGCAGTGGAAGGATTATGTTACATTTCTTGCAGACAAATATTTGTAAATCCTAGCACGAGTACATTTTTTGCACAAAGACATGGTAATGTTTTAAGCTTCTGATTAACTTCCAGAGCCATTTCTGATGTTAATAATTTTTCAAGTCTTCTAGGCATTTAAAAGGTTTCCCCTTGCCCTGGAAAGATGATCAGCCTAGCTGGTCTCAATTCCTAAATCTTTTCTTGTTTTTTAAGGGTAGATACTGCATTGCTCCTTTTCAAATCTTCTGGTATTTCACCCACCCTGAATGAATTCAGATAAATATTAAGAATGCAGAAATTTTCATGTTAGTTCTTGGAGAGCACTAGGATAAGATTCACGAGACCCGAAACTCTGTCTGGTCTCATTCTTTCTCTATTCAGATTTTGTTGCTGGTATTAATTACAAAAGATGCATGGTCACAGCTGAGCCTCTTAGTGAAGTCTGGTATGAGAAAGGCATTCAAAATTCTGCTTTCTTCATGCCATTTGCTACGAACTGTCTTTTCCCATGGAGTAATGGATCCATCTTTTCTTTGCTCTTCCTGTGGT
>JANIJG010003526.1:0-91410 GCA_024611175.1 Megaceryle torquata
TGGGCCTTTAAGATTTCCTTCTTGAAGAGCATCCAGCCTTCCTGGACCCCTTTGCCCTTCAGGACTGTCTCCCAAGGAAGAAATGTATGAAGCTGCACACTAAGATTGAATTCATTTGAGATTCAAGAAGAAAAAAAATATTGTGTATAGTATTATAGACTAAAAAACAGTGATTTCATTCCACATGCTTTTGCACAAGTGAAAGGGTGAAGGTTTTGACTGTTCAAAATAAAATGCTGAAGGCCAAATGTTGCACCTCTTTCCAGAGTTCAGCTGATGCTCAGATTCCAAGAGTTCAGTCAAACTGAAATTTCCTTATGGATATAAGACTTCAGCACTGAAAAAAAAAAAAAAGATGTGGTACTTCTGCCTTGCAAAATTCAAGATTAACTACGAAGAAAAGGCCTTTATGTTTTCTAATGTTTTCCAATGTTGTTGGATAGAATGAAAAATAAAAATTACCACAGAACACCAGAATTGGTAACATGAGAAAAGGGATTGAAATTTTGTTATACCAGCTGTAAAGTATTGCAATATTATGTTTTAGCTGAAAGCACACAGAATTCAGCTTAATGTTTAAATTAAAATTAACCTGAGATCACTCTATCCCTTATTACTACACTGAGGATTTAACAGTCTTTAAAAAAAAATTAATCATACAGGACCTTCATCAGGATCATTGTGACATATTTCCTTCCGTTCACATATTTATGATTTTACAATGGGAACTAAAAAAAACCCGCTCCCAGAATAGTATGGCCCAGAGAGCTTCCAATCTGATTTACATGAGAGAATAAAACACCGAGGGGAAGGAATGAGAGGTAAATAATGCTATACCAATAAGATAACTCTTTTTTTTCAGCACAGTACATCTTGTACAATTGTTCTTATGTACTAAAAAGTCAGTAAGACACATGGGTGCGATTCACTTGTGAAAGGTTAAGTGGTAGAAAAAGTGCTTTTAGGGGGGACCTCAGAGTATGAGGGATAATGGGACCTGAAAACCGGGTACCTACCCTGGCGTTCTGCAGCTGAATAGGTTGGTAGAAGAAACGTGGCGATCTCTTTTTCCGACAAACTCTTAAATTACAACAGCAAAAAGGATCGCAGCAACACTAGACCATAATAGTCCTGCAGCCTACCCGTACTGTGTGGGCTTCGGGACCGACCACCACCACTGCAGCAGCAGGCGCTGCCCTGCTCTGACCCCTCAGCCAGGTGCGGAGGCCGGGCCGGCCTCACTCCACAGCACAGCGCCGAAAGAACGCGCATGAACCGAAGTCGAGACTTGACAGTTGCGGTCGCTGTTGCGGGACCCGGCTGCAGGTGGCCAGGCCCCACCGACACACACGTCTCCCGCCCCGGGCGCCTTCCCGCGCAGGCAGGCGCGGCGGTCGGCTCGCTAGGGCGGCGCGGCACCTTTTGCTCCTCCATTTCAAAGCAAGCCCCACATCAGCAGCGGCAGCCAGCAGGAAGGGCGCGTGGAGGGCAAATCGCCGCGAGGGGCCTGCGCCTGCCCTCTACCCCCCACGCCTCGCCGGAGGCGCGTACTCACCTCCGCCCCGCAGCACGTTGACAGCTCTGGGCGCCGCCATCTTGCCATATGAGGGGGTGTGTCACGTGGCCGCCGGTGGCGGGGCGGGCGGTGGAGAGCGAGGGGCCAGATTTCACTGCCTCGCGCATGCATGCGGGCGACGGGAGCGCGGGACCACCTCACGCGCGGCACTGGCAGTTTTTGGGAACAGGGGGTCGCCCGGCCTCGTTTTGCGCGCTGCCTGAGGCGGGTCCCGGGCAGGTGCGTGACAAGCCCGGGCCTGGGGCGGGACGTGGTCCCGGGGCCGGGGGCCGCCACCGCCGGGCAGCCCTCTCTCGCTGCCCCGTAGTCCTCGCAGGGCGCGGCTCGTCAGCCGACGGGCGCGGGACGCGGCTGCTCCTCGTCTGTGGCCGTGGCGGCGGCGGGGCGGGAGCGCCCCCTTCCCGCCCTTCGGCGACGAGGGGCTTGCGCGAGGCGGTGGGTCACGGCGGGTTCTGCCGCGCGCTCCGCAAGGTGGGGTCTGCAGGTGACGGCGCTCAACTGCCAGTGCGGATTCGCGCTGTCCTCAGTGGCAGCCCCGGCCTGGCCTGCAGTGAGGCGCTGGGTGGCCTGAAGTCCTGCTGCTGAAGGGCTGAAAGGCTTTTCTTAAGCCTAACAACAGTCGTTATTCAGTAGTCTCTAAATTATGCTTAGATCCAGGTTTCATCCTTTTACTAAGAAATATAAATAATGGATATAGGTTTGTTTGGAGCTTTATATCAGTAAATCGGGGATAAGTATCTTGGCACAGCAAACTTGAAAAATCATACTCTGACACATTCAAGTTCTGTCACCAAAAGAAAATAAATCACTTTTCTTAATGTATATAACTGTCTTTTGTTTACATTTGGCAAATCCTCCAAAATGTGTGATGGACAGTGTTGTTTCAAGCTGTCCTGAGCTTCAGGTTGAGAGGCAGCTTTAGAAAAATCACTTTTCAATCTAGGGTCTTTTGAACACATCTATCTGTGTGTTAGGTTCTTCAAGGAGAGTCCTTCATATCCCATCTCACTTGGATTGGCTCTGTGTTGTCAGAGTCAGCGTGTTCTAAATGTAGAATCTTAGTTTTTATTTCATCCAAAGATTGGGCAGGCTGACTGGTATTAAAATAAGCAAAAGATGTGTTAAGGAAGACACAAAGCTAGGCTTTTAAATGCAAGGTTGAAAGCAGTCTGAAAGTCTGTAGAACAACAGAGTTATGCCTTATGTATCCATGACAGCTTATATAGAGCAATATAGAAATATTCTTCTAGTTTAAGTATAGCAACTTTCAGGGCTAGGCTTAGACTGCTTAGACTTTCCTATCTAAGATTGTATTAAAAGATGATTTAGTTCCACAGCAGGTTTTTTTTTTTTTTTTTTTTTTTTTCTTTTTTCTGATGAAGCTGGTGTTTGTGTGTCCTTTTTTTCAGTGCTGGTGTTCACCTGATCAGTGGTGAGATAGTTTTGAGTCTTGAACTTGGGAAAAACCCCAAAACCTCCTACATCAATGATACAAAATACATATATAAGCAGACAAAGCCACACCAATCTGTTACATCACAGCTCTAGGGAAAGCAAAATGACATGTTCACAGTACCTATCAAATTCATTCTAGGGAAAGATTTTATCTTTCACATGAAACTATTAAAGTTTTAAAAACACAAACAGCCCATACAGCTCTGAGAAAGGCTTAAACTGGAACAAAGACAAGTGTCTAAATATAGCAGCTACTGTACATGGAATACCTCCTTTACTGTCATTTAGAAACAAAAAAAGGGGATGTTAAGCTCTCTCCATTGATAGAGAGTTCCTTTACAGTTACTCTCTTCAACTCAAACTGTACAACTGTAAAGGGAGTACTTACCTCCTATATGAGGAAAGTTTACAGCATTACATGCTCTTTATTTACTAAAGAAGCTAGAGCTACCCAGAAAGAAAACAAAACAGCACACGGTGCTGCTCCTGCTATATAGATTATTTTTGTAATGCAATCAGGGAATTCTGAAATGCTTTTCCCAAGGCTTTATCATGTCATCCATTACTGGAGATTCCTTCCATTTGGGTGGGAGGCTTACGTCTGAAATGAGCTTGTGAAGAGCAGGACACTTCTCCCACCCCCCTCCCTTTCTCTTTGCTTCTCTGGTCTGGAGAATTAAAAATATTTTGAATATGGAAATCTGAGAATTGTTAGATTAACAATTATTTTTTCACTAGCTTGTACCGTTACAGGTCTAAAAGAAAGCTCAGATACAGTTGGTAGTCTCATTTCTTGCGATGCCTGTTACTGAAGCTTTTAGCGTAAGGAACAAAGAACCAAGTAAGCATGTATTTGAATGAGTAGTTTTGAGTAGAAACTGGTATTTGCATTATTTTTCTTTTCACATTGTAAAAAAGATTTGAGTGATAGGAAGGCAAGCCCATTCTTAGCATTTTTCCTCCACAGTTGTAAGCTGGTATGATGGCAGATAGCACGCCCCACCTGAGCAGAGCTTGCATCTATTTGTATTGCTTTGTGTAATAGCATTCCCTTGTTACTGGTTGCACTAAATTTTTAGCCTCACAATTCCAAATACTGCCACTGGTGTGGTTAATAGCCTTTTGTAAATGAAACATTTTAATAGGTAGAACTCAGGGTTATTGAAGTATTTTTGATTATTGGAGACCTACCAGTGTGAAATGGCTGGAAATACTGACAGCATGGGGAAAAAAAAAATGTTGCCTACGACTTTAAGTTGATTTTGTTTAGAAAATGGAAATATATACTTTAATATTTTAATATGTCTTTTTGCCAACTTCAAGTCCAAATTATCCTAGCAAGCAATGTTTCACAAATCAGTAGCATTAAAAGAGTAACATTTTTTTCAATTTGAAAGCTGAGATTCTAAGCTTTTAGGTGATAGGCGTACAAATATCAGGTATTTCTAGCTCAAACAGTTTGATACTGATGAAGTTAGGTTAAAACTGACGCTGGGAGAAAAAATAAAATGGGAAAATATGCAACATAAGATTTTCAAGCCTTCTAGCATCTTGACAGTCATATAATATGATAAAGGAAAAGCATAAGAGCAACAAAGTCTCAGTGAGAAACAAAAATGAACTGAAAAAATAATCTATATAAGCAGACATGAATCCTTCGTATAGACATTATGGGCTGCTTTACCCTCCTGCTGACATTGCAGTGAGAGACAATAGGTCAGTCTTGAATTGCCTAAACTGACACATAGCAGCTTTGTGTGTTTGTTTGTACTGCCCCAGATACTGCTTCAGCTCTATCGACCTTTATTCCCTCTACTACAGCAGTTAGCGTCCTTCAAATCCTGCAGCTTGAGGTAGTTTGCTTTCTCAGTTCTGAAACTATACGTATTCTGTTATATTTCTTTAGGTTATTAGTGGTTGAGCTAGAACTTGTTTCCTGGTATCTGCAGCAGGTAACTTTTATGTTTCAAAATACATGAAAGGGAACAGTTTGAACAAGGTTTCTAAAGATAAAGTTGGTTTTTTTTAGACCTTGATTTACCTTTTAAGACATAATCTTGGATTATCATCATTGACAATAGCTTTGCATGGAAAAAAAGTTTGTCTCTACCAGTTTGAACTCTATTCACCATTTTAAATACTTCACTGAACTTTCCCGAAGTAGATTCACTGTTGCTGTGACTGGATTTGTAAATGATGGAAGGGCAAATGAGCATCCTGATGCCTTCAGTGTCTACAGTGAAAAACTTTTAAATATACTGAGAGATCTCATGTACATTCTGAAAAGAATATTCAAATGCACAAAACTTTAAAATGCTGTATCAGTCTGTTGTGCTAAGTTTCACCTGATGTTTAAGTGACTGAAGAATCTCTACTGAATTGAAATGCAGAAAGAAGTCGTATTATGTCTCATAAATCTGCAATTTGTTATTTGTTCTAAGTTCCTGTTAGCATATAATAACTCAAAAAAACCCCCAAAACAATAGCACCTTAAGGAAGAAAAACCAACTAGGATAACAGATTATACATTTGAACAAAAATATTTTTTTAATCCAGGATTACTTTAGTGTCATATTGCACCCAGAATAGGAGAGGGCTCTAGCAACAATCAGCTTCAGCTATCCAAGTCCTACACTCCTAACATCTAGAGTTTAAAAGTTGCTACTAAGCTTCAGTGTTAATTTCTCAGCTCACAAATCCACAAAATTAGATTCCTCCAGAATCTAACTGCAGTTCTACACAGACAGCTGTTATTAGTTCACAGGTCCCCTCTCAACATGCAGAAGCCAGACAACACTGGTGACAGCTATGCTGTTTTCTATACTACACTGCTAAGTATTTGTTTAGAGTAAGAGGTCCCTCTTCTTTATATTCCTTTATTAACATAATTAACAGTTGAACAAAACTTAAAGTTTAATATTGCTTATAAAAGTTTATTTCATATATATATATATGACTCCCTGACCGGGTGGAGCTGCTGCTGTTTGTACTTCAAAGACAAGAACCCCACAGTTCACTTGTAAGCAAAATTTGTTATCCATGAAAACCATAGAACAAACCAGCCAGACTGGCAAGTTCAAAAGCTAGGAGTTTGTCTTGTAGCATCCATTGACACCTAGGTGTCAACTTTACCATTAATGCTTAGTCTCTGAAATGTTAGTTCAAGAGGCTCACCCCTTAAGCCTACTGAACTAAATGGCCATCTGCTCCCCAAGCAGTAGTAGCAGTAGTGGCAGTAGAGCTATCACTCCTTTCTAGCTGTTAAGACAGATTATTGCTTCTTTCTTTCTGTTAAGGGATAGTTCAAATATTTCTTAGACCACTTCATGCAAAGTCAGCAGGTCTAGTTTAATTTGCCAGCAGAGGTTGTTTCAGATAATTGGCTTAGTTAACTGTAATGGATTAGGGAATACTCAGAATCTTTCCTGGCAGCAGAAGCTGTAGGCTGCTACAGGATGGCAAGATTCAAAGTTTCTACATAACTGACAAGCTGTTTATTCATTTCTTTAGTGCCAAGAATTAGGAACAAAGTAGATCCTGTGAACCTGTTCATAAATTCTGCTGTCCAGAGGCACATCCCAACAGCTTAGAACATTTCCAGACCAAACCATGCTCTGCCTAGAAGTGCACTTTCACCACTAAGGGAACTGGAGGTGCTAGCTCACCTCTTTCAATAGCTTCAACATAGAAAGGGGAAAAAAATTTCAACATTCCAATAGGTTATGAAAAGATAAATCTGCCCTAATTACCGTATGATGTTTCACTCTTTGTTAGGAAACCAATTTTGTCCTTTTGGCCAAGTAGTTTCTTTCATATCCATCCCATACCATCAATTGATTACGGCAACCTTCACTACAGCATCAAGCCTACATTTACTGACATTTCTCAGCCCTTTTAGGACATCCATATAACATCCTTTCCCTCCTGCCATCAGGTACTAGGAGGATGAACAGTCAGACTGACTTTTTATGCTGCTCCCTAGCCCCAGAAAAATAACTTAGGAAGAGGGAAGACCAGTGTTCAAACTCTCTAAGCAGGTATCAGCATCAGGCATTTTTTTCTCATCCATCCTACAGTTTCTTAAAAGACTTAAGCTTCTTAAGTGGCTTTAGCGTTACTAAGGCAAAAAGCTCAAGCAGTGTTAGTGTAGACCCCCCCAGAGCACAAGAATTAGCATGGACCTCTATGGAGAAATCAAATTTAAGCACAGTTTTTCTGTTTTCATTCTTTGAATACGTTCAATAAGAAACTGAAACCAAAACAACCCCCTGATCCCACAACTTATTTTCAGGCTTGCTACAGGACAGGTTTTCTAAAAATTGCCTATAACCAATTTGGATACTACAATAGATGCATGACATATACAGACAAGATATTCTAGCCAGAAGAAATTATGACACGAATTTAATAGAAAATACAAAAATATCCACAGGAGGTTTAAAATGTTTTGAGAACACTACACTTCTCCACATATCAGATGGTAGTAGGGAGCTATTGACAGTCTACAACCTCCAGTTTTGAAGGATGGAGCTGAATACCATCAGGATCATGAAGCATGCTTAATAAATTTAAATGATCCCTAGTCAGATAAAGTCCTCTTGATTACAGGCCAAGGTAAATCCTTTCTAACGTCTGAACTACAAGACAAGATAATGTTATTTATTCCTCTGAGGGAGGAGATGCAATGTATTTAAGAACTAACCTCAGGTTTGACAAGTAATTAGATAGAATAGTGAAAGAACTACCTGTGAGAGGTAGCAGGATCATTACCCACCTTCACTATTCTATGATTCTATAGAAAAGGCACTTGCTTCATACAGATTTGTGTCTTGCACTAGGAGAAGTGCTCTCAGCATCATTACAAAGTCTTGGCCTTCTCCCCAGCTGTGAGGTATTTTCCTGACATCAGGACTTGAGGGTTTGAAAAAATACACTCAAGGCCCTTTAGAGGCTTAAGCAGAACAGGTCTGATAGCTTATGAGAGCAGGATCCACTTTTAAGAAAGGGTAAAGAGCCTGTAGGCAGGAAGTGCACTGGCCAGACCACAGAACCAGTCTTGTAATGTCCTCCTATGACATTAAACTGAAGTGTGCCCAGGCCCTATGCAGTACAACAGCATCCAAGTAGAATAGCTTGGGAAGGATCAAGTTAGAACTTTGAGATACATAAATCTAAGTAATATAAACATTGCAGGAACTTGCTCTTCAGGTATCAAGTCCTGAGGGAAACCAGAAGAAAAAAAGAAAATGCATACAATTGAAGTGATACTATATCTGAGAATCTACATTGTTTATTTCAGCAGTAAGTGCTCCCAAACCTGAAGTACAACATTTAAAAATCTACAACACAAAAATAGAAAATATCCAAAATGCACAGAAACACAAGTCACTTTTAATGTGATTAAAACGTCACATGAAATTTTTTTTGCAGTTAAGTGGCAATTAAGGATGTGCTTTACAACACCATATAGAAATTTCCTGTACAGGCAGGATCCTCACGCTTGTGCAAGCCGTTCTAGGACTCTTCGGTAATCTGAAACAAGTTGTTGGAAGCTCTCTTCTAACTGTTCATGTTGCATGTTTAGGTCTATTTGGTTCAATTGATTTGTCAGCTCCTCTGGTCTTAGGCACCTTCTCATCTTGGCAAGTTCTCTCTGCTTTTTCTTAAAAAAAAAATAGTTTGAACACAACCACCAATGATCAACAATATGCTATTAAATTTGATATTCAATTTCAGTATCTAGTTCAAGACACTCAATCCTAAGAAAAATATAAACAGTGTTTGATTAGGCATCTTTTCTGCAAAGCTCCAGTTTCTGTATTATTAATGAGCCACTGAAGTGAAAACAGAGCTTCAAAGTTTTTCCTTAACCAAACAGATTAGGTATAATGGTACTTCTACTAAAGAAGAATGGCATGAAAAACTGGACTGTAGAAAGTTTACCAAGTTTAGTTCTATGCTGACAATCACACCAGTGTCCCATTTTGTCCCCCAAAACTGACTATCAAAATTAAGCCCCTGTACACAGAAAACATTTAATTATTACAAGTGACTCAAAAGTTACAAGGGATTAGCAAGAGCAGCACTGAAATGCAGTAAGATTTACAAGCATGAACATATTTGTACAGCAAGATGATGATACGTCCCACTTTCCATGTCACGTGTGATACTTTTACCTGATTCTTAAATATATGTCAAAATACTTTCCTATTTCCTTTCCCCAGATACATTTTTATAGAGCCACTATCTATTTTTGAGCTGCTTGGTTCCTTAGTTACTTTCCATTCTTCAGTCTTCACTTGCTTTGTAAAAATAGAATTTTTTATTTAACGAAATGTTGAATGATAATGTCTTATGTATGCTTGGCATCTTATAAATATTTGCAATGCCTATGGTATCAGTTTGTTGAACCAAATTTTTCCCCAAAACTATTCTACTTTTACCATTAGTCTTAAAAGCAAAGCCCTTCTGTACTGTATTTAAGTTTACACTTATCTCTCAAAGTAAAATTTGTTATATTTCCATGATTGATACTGAGGGTCTGGAGGAAGGAGTGGAGACCACAATGAACTGTAAACGACTAATATCAGAAAAAAAAAAATCTATAGTCTCCCAGAGACAGGCAAAGTTCAGTTCAGAAAAGGAGGTTCTGTACTGGAGTCCCAACGAGGCCACCAGGCACATTTCTGACCAATAAGCTTTTCCTCATAGAAAAGATGCCAAAATCAGCATAGCTGTTCAAATTTTAGATTTGTTAGTTCTGTCTATCAAAATGAGTAAAATACTCAAAACATGTTGGGTTGCCCAAATGAAAATAGAGGTTATGTTCTGAGCAAGCTTCTGTCAGCAGAAAGACTAAAACCTCCTTATTCTAGAATTAATTCAAAGTCTTGTTTAATTAACAGGAACTTCTGCTAAGATTATATTAGCTCTGGAAAAAGAAAGTGTCAGCTTTTGAACACCCATTATGCCTGATACTGTAGTGTTAGGCCACCTGTAAATTCCAGATTCAGGCTAAAAAACCCCCTCCTTCCTCATGTTTCAAATAAACAGTTATTTCAATATCTATTTCCCTCCTACTATACTACCAGGGCATCCAGGTACAAAAGATTCCGAAACCTGCAATCAATGACGTTTTAGCCGGGCGGTTTCAAGAGGATTCTTTGAGAGTAAATTATTGGGCTGGGCAGAACAGTATATTCTGGTCAAGTAGCAAACTCAAAGTATGATTAAGAAAAGCATCACAGCAGTGGTGTTTACTTCCAAAAGGGGTGACGAAGAACAAAGACATGATCAATGAGACATCTACCATCACAGCCCACTAATGAGCATAAAAAAGTAGAGTTCTTCAGAAACTGAGAAGCCACAATGAAACTGAAATTTCACAAGCTGCTCGCCCTTTGAGCTACCTTGGAGTGTTACTCTGTTCACCAAGATAGCAAATCTTATTTCCTCTATCAACAGTACTTATACAGAAAGCAACATAGGTAGCTGAATTGGTCATTCCAATCTAGTGGTGCATGTACATAAAAATCTCAGTATTTTTAGCCACAGACTCCTTGCTAATGTAAAGACTTCAAGGGAAACAGTTGTATTTTTTCATCTGTGGCTTCTGTATATGGTTTTATTTCTGGTACTTTTAGCCAGGAAATAGGTGTAAGATACAATACCATTTTTACTCATTTAAGGTAGTGGTAACTTAGAAATATTCTACATCTGTATAGCACTATTCAAATAAACCCTCAAGGGCTTTATATAAAAAATAGTAAATAACACCAGCATTAAAGTATGCAGCAATATTCCTATTTATTTATATTTGCCCCCCTCCTCCCTAAATTACTATATATATACACACACTAAAAGTTAGTTTGATTGCAGTTCTGAAGATGTACCGAAAACAACACCATGACTAAAATTTATTGGAAATGCTGTTTAAAAAAAAAAATCAATGTATGAGTAAGCTGTTTTCTAGGCAGAACAACCATAAACAAGATGGCTGTATTTCAGAACATGACAAAATCAGGGAAAGGGTGCTGGCTGCTTTAAGTATTCTTCTGAATCCTCATTAAAGCAAAAAAACCCCCCAATATTCTGAAGTAGCAATATTGCATATCTAACAATACTAAGTCCAATCATTATTATTGCACTTAATTGCATGCAAGGACTGAAGTGGAAAGAACTGCCAGAAGCACTAGAATTGAAGCAGTTTTATGGAATTTTGGATTTTCCCTATAGGGCTTCAGTGCCAAGTGAATGAATTGAATCAGAATCCTAGAATGCCCTGGTGGGAAGGGACCTTCAAAGGTCATCTAGTCCAACCCTGCTGCAGTACACAGTGACATCCTCAACTAGATCAGGTTGCTCAGAGTCTCATCAAGCCTGACCTTGCATGTCTCCAGGGATAAGGCCCCCACCACCTTCCTGGGCAAACCATTCCAGTGTCTCATCACCCTCATAGTAAAGGGCTTCCTCATGTCCAGTCTAAATCCACCCTTCTCTAGTTTAAAACCATTGCCCCATATCCTATTGCTATGTGCCTTTGTAAACAGTCCCTCTCCAGTTTTCTTGTAGGCCCCCTTCAGGTACCAGAAAACCAGTCTTCCCAGAGCCTTCTCTTTTTCCAGGCTGAAGAACCCCAACTCCCTCAGCCTGTCCCCAGAGGACATGTGCTCCAGCTCTCTGATCATTTTTGTGGCCCTCCTCTGGACCCACTCTATCAGGGCCATGTCCTTCTTGTGCTGAGGGCTCCAAAACTGGACACAGTACTCCAGGTGAGGTCTCACCAGAAGAGAGTAGAGGGTCAGAATCACCTCTCTCAATCTGCTGGCCATGCTGTTACATTGAAACCACATAACAGTCCTGTTAGAAGAAATGAGAGCCCAGCAGTGTATTAAATAATTGCCTGATACAGAGATAACACCATGTCACACTGAGTAGCAGGAACTTAAGGAAAACATTTTCTGTTCTTTCATGAATATCTTGTCTCATTTGCTATATTTCAGTGTTCACTACAAATCAGGCCATGATTTTTCAGCTAACAGCCCCCTTTAAGTCCAACAACAATATAATCAAAGTTGTGCCATTTTGGTATAACAGAGCAAGTTCTGTTGTAAGAAAACTAGTTATAGCAATAAACCTAGATTTATTTGTGGTCTCCTGACTGTTAGACAAAGACTGATGCCATTAACAACTAGGATACAGATTCAAAAGAAATGTATCAGAGTCAGTTTATACAACACAGATCAACTATATTGAAGATCCTGCAAACCATACTTAATAGAAACTAAGAAAATTAGTTTGTACTAGGTTTAGTACTTGGACTATTTTATATTTCACATGCACAAAGCTCTGTGTTGACATGGCTTGATTACTTCTGGCTTAGCTGTTAAGACCTAGCTAACAAGAACAGGAAACTTAAGTCATTCTTAGTCTGCAATGTAAACTTATTACATCGTTTACCTTTCTTCCAGTTTTTCGCTTGTCTACTTAAGATATTTTTAACTTTTTAAAGAAAGTGACTTTCTTCCCCCCCTTAAGCCTACCTGAACACAATGCCACTTGTAGCTAGACTTCTTAGTAACTTCCTGTTGGAACTGGTCAGTGAACAGTGTGGGGCAAAACACAGGATCTTCAACATTGCTATGTATGAATGTTCTCTGCATCTGTATACATGTCAGTTGAGCACTGCATAACTAATATAGTAGTTGATTGGCAACATAATTGGCATCAACTACATTTATGGAAATCAAAGTTAAATCAGGTATAATTAGCCTGGAAATAAGTATTAAATGATACTTAAGTCATATATACCTTATAGGGGCCAATCAGTCGTCTTTTAACGTCCAACCGATAGCTTCTGGACTGTTCTGCATCACCCATATCTGTTGCACGCAATCGGAGAATTTCATAAACTCGTCTTGTGTGTTGCTAATAAACAGAAAGGATAATTAAAAATGTGTGTGAATAAAGACAACCCTCAACATAGCTCAGAGTGGAGAAGTACTGAAATGTTAAAGTAGTTCCTCGGTTTGTCAGAAGGCAGTCAGAGGCATGAACAAAGCCCCTGCTAAACTTACCCTCCTATCTGATGGGTTAAATAAGTAAACATTCTTGTTTTCCCTCAAAACCATTTTCTTCTGTGCAGCCAGTGTCTGATTTCTCAGAGCACTGCACCAGCTGTACAAGTGCTTCAAGGACCTGCTGTGAATGAGCAGCAGAAAGTGCAGAAGCCAAAGGCCAAAAATACTTCAAAGAACTGAAGGATTTGAACTAATGACATGGAGCACTCTTTTACTATTTACTTCGTATCTATTTTGCTAATTTTAATAATCTCCATATACCTACTGAAGTTCTAAATATGAGAATGAAACAAAAAAGTTTTGCTTACTAGGGAAAAAAGAATAAACAAATAGAAAACCCTAAGTGCTTCTGGAAACAGAATCAGCTAATGTCACATCTGGTAAGGAAAAAAATAGGAATAAGGTAGCAATGTGTTTTAACTGTTGCATCCACATGAAAACAGATTTTAACACCAAGTATTCTTTTGCTAAGCAATAGAACAAAAATAAGATTGTTTGCTACACTAGTATGTTTAGATACTGTAAAAACCCCTACAACAAAAACCAAACCCTACTTATTTATCCTTCCAGGTTTAAAATACCAGACACAGAAGGCAACAGAGCTAGTTTCCTTATACAGGCTATACCATTTTCATGAATGTATTTCAATGTGGCTTCACACCCCCCATCCCTCAAGCTGCAAAGTTTTCATTAAATCACATTCAAATATGTTTAATTTAGCAATTCTATCTTTTCACTACCATATTCACTAATGAGTTTAATCACTTACTGAAGAGATCACCAGTAAGTGTAGTTCAATTTAACTGTTCAGTTCTTCAAGTGTTTAGAGCTGCCTTAGTAGCAGTTTTCTTCTGCTTTAGTGCATTCCCAAAACAACACTTGTTAATTGTATAAATTAAAAAAATTGAAACGATGTTAAATTCTATTACACCAACAGAACTATTAGGTAAAAAACCCCGCATTTATCTAAACCCATAAGCTAGGTATCTTCTTTCTAGATATATCCTAAAAATCTGTTGAAATAAGACAGTTTGTAAATTCCAAGTCTACACCTCTATGTTTAAATTGTTATTCTGCTAGCTTGATAAGAATGTTCAATTACAACTGTTCCAATTTAATACCTTATTTATTTTCAGTTTTTGTTGTGCTTCCATCACCATTTCTTGACTGAAACCTTGCATTAACTTTCCTGGGGAAAAGCAAAGCAAATCTTGACAGAGCTTTACAAGAACAAAGTCTCTTAGCTTCACATAGTTTTCAGATGGATCTTCAGCTAGAAAGAATAAAAAAAAAGCACATAGGTAATATCAGCATGGTATGTAGTTACAGAGAACTATGGAAAACAAAAGCTGATACAGTATTCATCAGTATATAAACTGTGCTTAATTGTAAGTATTTCTATCAAAGTTTTAGATGTTTTACAGTAGATGATAAAGAGCCTGCAGAAAGAAAAACTTCTATATTTTGTGTATGCAGTACTGTACAATATTACATATGCATTTCTAAGACTGACAACAAACATGTTTAATCCAATTTAAATCCTTGGGAAAAGAAAATTACTCCATGTATTAACATTTTTCTGTTCCATCATCTATTCTGTACTTGACAGTGTGGTAGATCTAGAACACAACCTAATTATGTGAAAAGAGACTGTTGAAACTATTCTACTGTATAAAACTAAACTAGCCAAAGCCATGTATTGACCACAACTTAGTCTTTATTAGCAAGGAAGATAGGGAAAAAAAGTACAAGGAACCAAAGAACAAGCTTATCCAAAACTAAAAGACTGGAAGGACCTAAGCAAAAGCTGATCACAATTTCAAGTTACTTTCATTTTGCCTAAAACAGTAGCACGGCTATTAAAATTATTGCTTTAGAAAAAACACAAGTTGAGAACTAGCTTCAGGGAGCATCAACATGGTCCTGCAAGCAACTTCGCTCCTACTTATGAGCTATACAGAAGGAAAATGTTTACAAAATAGTGAATATAATTTTTTTCTTCTTTACTTGTTTAGACAGGCTTACCACAAGTAGCAGGGTCATGTTCCCCCCAACACATTTTTTCCCATGGACTAGCACTGCAGGATTTATCACTAACAGCTTATATCCTAACTCTGCTTTTCTTTAGTTTTGAGGACCACTGTAAATAGTTGCAATTTGCAGTTTAAGAATGATAAAAAAAGCTGGTGAGTTGCCAAAAAGGACTGTGACAGAAGTTTTTGCTGTGTATATGCAGTACTGCACTACTGGAAACTTATTTTTTGGGCTGGAAAATGCTTGTGATAATTGTATCAAGAGGTTTTGTGCATCAGTAGCCTGATCTTTTATAGCAAGTCTGCACTTATTCTGCAAAAGAGACTGGAGAAGCTGTATTGAAGTTAACTGATTCCATTCCTTTTTGTTTAGATTAGTTAAAAGAATAAGGCAGTTTCTGTACAGTAAATACTATCAGTGTACATTTCGCTTGAGTCAGTTAGGATGAAAAGTTAAAACAAATATTTTATTCTGTTTTTAAGTGTGAAACTACAAACTCTTTTGTTTGTTAAAAGCATTAGCTCTTTCAAAGAGGTTAAGCAGATCTTAATTTCCTCTTTTCAGAAAGATTAAAAGCCTTACTTCATAATTTTAGATGCTACGTAACTAAGTACCTTGGCCACATCAAGACTGTCCAGCTTGATTTTCCCCTCTAAAAGGGCATAAAAGAATTTTGTAAAAGCCTTACTTTCTATAACTTAAATGCCATGTAGAATACTGCAAGCTTTCTCCTGCTTTATTCCATAAAGAGATACCTATTTCAGTGCACATTTGCTACAAGCCTGCATTTAAGGCACAGAGCCATGAACATGTCATACGACTTCTGCAGTGTCATATTAAGACTTTGTTTATCGTCATCTATAAAAGCTATGTAAAGCTTTGTACTATTAAAAAAGTGAATAATGTACATGATTTCCTCTTGTATCGATGAAGTTACACATCCTTAGGTTCCTATGAACCATATTAAAATTATGAGGTGGATTACTTTGTTATGATTATCCTGCAGCAATCTATTATTTGAGGGTTGGACTAGACAATCTTTTGAGGTCCCTTCCAACCCTTAACATTCTGTGATTCTGTAATTAACACACAATAGCATAGTTAGAGAGGAGACTTACTTCAAGCTCAGGTCTGAGACAGCATCTAGAAGTATATGGTCAAGTCATGTGTTTACTGCATTTCTTCCTGTATTTGACTTGAAGCCATAGGACAGACAGATGCCATGTTTGTAGCTATTTTTTGTTATATTTTTATGCACATACACCCTTCCACCTCTTCCTCAATATGTTATTTTTAGGTATTTGTGTACACTCCTCTAATATAATGGGTG
Organism: Megaceryle torquata; assembly: GCA_024611175.1. Lineage (NCBI taxonomy): Eukaryota > Metazoa > Chordata > Aves > Coraciiformes > Cerylidae > Megaceryle > Megaceryle torquata. Next base: position 16,475 of record JANIJG010003526.1, read on the forward strand.
CCTTCAAGACAGCGATACATGCACCTGGAACACATTATCTACAGATTTTTACTGCTTGTAAAATTCTGATTTGCAAACTTATATGCTATTTTAGTTTGGTTCCCCCCTTGTTTTGGAGTTTTGACTAACAGGAGTAAGTTGAGCAAATTATTTGACAAAGCTTGATCTCTTGGCAAACTCAGCTGTGTATCTCACAATAAAATGGCTAATTAGCTGGTAATCCGGTCACGCTAGGGATTGAATTTTCCTGGTGTGCTGTTCTCTAAGTAAAGGATTTAAGGAGCTACATTATATACAGTTCTTCTGTAAACCAGGGTACTATCAATCCCAAACTGGAGCTGAAGCAACATCTTCAAAAGGCCATTTAATTTTGACAAATGAACAGGAAAGTTAGTTTGCAGGCTAACAACATGTGAAGTTGCTTGTTAAATGCATGAACTGGGCTTAAATTTGACACAAACCTGTTATGTCAAGTACTGTAGGAGAAGACATATAGTATCTATGAACTGTTTCAAGCAGATGAGCACCATGGCCTTCTCCTTGGAATGGTGGCAAGATCAGCATCTGGCTACAAACAAAGGAATGCATTTTCTGTTCAGATAGATGCATTCACAAACATTATAATGTAAAGGCTTAAAAAACAAAATGGTGTTTAACTTTATGTTAAAGTACATGTAAGCAATCTTCATGTTTAGGCATATTTTTCAACAGTCTTAAAATTGTTAAATATCCAAAACTTGTTTGATATTCCCCCTGCTTCAAGAAGGGAACAATGAAATAAATCAGTGCATAGCCAGCTAATAATGGGGATTTTTTTAAACAAATCAACACCATTATAAACAAGTATTGGGAACTTCAGCAGTTCCCTCTTCTGAAATAAAAGGCAAGGCACGAGTTACGCCGCCAATTACCTTACACGTGGCCGGGTTTTGTCTGGGTACACATAGTAATTATACACTGTCATGTAGCCTACGGTCGCAAAGAGCGTAGCTCCATCCTTATTATACTTCTCAAATCTGCAGATAAAACAGAAAGCCAAGCAGGTCAATTACAGTCGCGCTCCCATGCAGTGTCCATTTTCTTTTCCATTCTCCAACTGAATTTTCAGTGTCAGCAAGCTACTCTGTGAGGGCCCAATGGGTACACCTGCTATGTTCTGAATGTACAATTCACTTAATTGGTGTGCAGCAACTTGGATAAATCAGACCTCTTTACAGCACTTCAGTGCACTTGCCTATTATAAAGATGAATAGGTGGCAAGTAAAAGAAAACACAGGCAAAGCTCATTTTACTGTTTAAGCCTACATTCAGGACTCTAACAGACAACAGCATTTAATTCAGCTCTATTCTCAAGCTTTCCCAAAGCATAATGCAGGAAAACTCAAGCCTCATAAACAATGGTTTTTCTTTCCTGGGAAAAATATCATTATACTGCTCCAATAATTGGCCAGCCACAATTAAAAAGCAGGCTTTGTGGAGGTAATAAGGTCCACTGTTGCTTTAGAACTGTACTTACACTAGAAAGTAGTTCCATCTTTCATCATCTACATCAATAAAGCTAGCAGTTTCAATAAACCACATCAAGAACGTCTGAAGCCTTTCATGATATTCTCGAAAGCCTGGACATGTCATGTCAGCCTAGGGAAAAAGCCAGGAGAAGTCAGGTGAAACCCACCACAGATGTAAGAAGAAAAAAAATACACAAACCCTAATTAATTTCTCCAACATATAAAAAAAGGCAAGTTTATAATTATTAATAAACTAGTAAAATGATAGTATTTATATGTTACAGTTGAAACATTACTGAAAGTGTATCACTACAAAATTAAATTTAGTTTGGTTGCTCAAAAGCAGAAGCCTAGCTAATTTTTCATACCTTGTATATCTGATATGTTATATCTTCACCAGCTTCCTCATTATGAACAGTATATGTGTGTAGCAGCATCCCAAAGGGCTTGAAGTTAACCTCCTTCTCCAGGAGAGAGACAAAGTCATCTGTGTTTGTGCAAAAACCAGGAGGAATGATTTCTCTAATTTTACTTTCAACATCGTCTGCCTGGAGATTAGAAAAAGGGGCAGGATCAGCGGAAGATTAGAAAAAGACTGCATCGATGTCACTATTGTGTTTAGAAGAAATGAACATAAGAGATGGCATTCCTTTTCAGTAGTGACCTTCCAGCAAGTGAAGAGGCTGCACTGCAAAGATCAGATAGGTCACAATCCAGCCACTGTAAGAACCAAAAGGCTGTAGTTACAGTGTAAGTTCACTTTCATGTTTGGAGACTGTTACTAAAAAAAAAAAGTAAAACCTGAGCTATTCTGAAAGTGCAGTGTATTCAGAAGCCGAGATCTTCCAGTCTGCAATTCTCCAAGACTATGCTACAGAGCCTTGTGGAACTCTGGTTCCCAGACATGCAGCTTACAAGAGGTATTAGGTAGTTCAGAACAAAGTGGAGAAAAACAGAGACCAAAAATGGTAGCACCCAAGAGCTACCAGAGGGTGACAGCTAGCACACTCTTGCATTCTTATGTCTCCCTTCTTGAACTGCCTGCCTATAGGATCAGCTGTGAAACATTACAAACTCAGACGACAACATCCCACATTCCAATCTAAGAAAATGTTGAAACCAAAGATTGATATAAAATAAAAATACAATTTAAGAATACTGTCGGCAAACCTGACCTGTAGTCTAACACTGCGGAAAATGAAGTATTCTGATACCAAAATTAAATTCAGACATTAAAATTACTCTTTTCAGATAACTAAAGTGAAAGTTAGAGACTATCAGCTGAGCAGACTTCATAATCCTTTTCAGACCCCAAAAAGACCACTTGATTGAATACATTTACTACTTCTTTTTAACCATGAATATTTGATGAAGTTTCACAATAACGCATTACTGCTTCTCACCAGGCAATAAAACTTAATGAATTGGTCTCAACTTAACAAAACCGTACTCCTCAATACAACCCCTAAAAGCCTGACATTACATTCAACAAAATGAGCTTACATTCAATTCAAACTTTCCTCTGGACAATGAATCCAGGTTTTTACTTAATGGAGTTTGCCGTGAGTTCAGCTGTAATGTTTGTATTGTATCTATTTCCACAAGGACTGACACAAGAACACTTTGTGTTAACTTACTAAGCAGCTCTTTCACACCGTTTACATGCATGATGGGTATTAGTTCAAAACCAAGACCCTTGCTACTTAGCATTCAAAACAGGGAAATTAAGATGCTTAGAACAAAATACACTACAAAAGGCTAATACAACATGCTACTAATTCCTGTCCTTTCAACCATAGTCCCTTAAGTAGAAGCAATGCACCTGCAAATGAATAGCACTTTAGCATTCAGTTACATTTTTAGTGTAGAGAAAGATGGATGTAGTTCAGCACAAACAAGTTTTATTCTTAATGGTTTGGTACTACCAACATTTATATTTATATTTGTAGAGAGCACTATTAAGTAGTTAAAATATAGCTGTACAATACCTGGTGTAAGAATCCAGTTAAAACGTGTACAATCTGTACACCCATTTCATTCTCAAAACAAAGGAGACATTTATTGCAATTGTTGCTACTCTTCTTAAAGCAATATTAGTTATATATTTTCTCTACACTTACTGATTTAACTGCATTACACAAAATCAGCCATTTTTTTCCAGAATCAATTAATAAAATTTGTATGGAACACATTTGAGAAATACCTTTTTTTTTAAACTGTGCATGTTTACACAGATCTTAAGTATACACTGCTAACAAAGCTGTGGAAAACTACAACTGAGAACCTGTAGTGACTTTTATTTTAGATATCTGAAAAAGGCATGTCAAAATAAACTAGAACTAAAACAATACTTCCAAGCATCATTTCAATAACTCGGACTATGTAGAAAATACCTAAGGGGGTGAGCATGCAGTATAATGTATTATATAAATAATGTTTAAGTAGTTTTGCTCCCTTTACATTTGTAAGCTTCATTGATGGCAAGAAGGAATATGAACTGTCACCTGCTGAAAGCATGTAAGATAATACATCCATCACTGGCTGCCACCACATGGGGAAAAAAATCTTGTTTTCCATAAAATACAACAAATGAAAACATGAGAACACAGGCTTAGCAGATAAAATAGTAGATAACCCTTCTTAGTTCTATATGACTACAACATATTTCCACCTACTGCCTCCTAGAATTTATGTCTCCTTCAAATAGGGTCTTACATAATTGAAGAAAGTACATTCTTCCAATTACTTTTAGGGTTAACAAGATGTCCCTTTCTTACAGAGGAAATCCTGTAACTCTCAGTTTGAGTGGTAGGTTAAGTTTAAGTGATTCAATTTTCATTTACTAAGTCCTGGAATACTGAAATATCAACAGCGCACAAATAATTTGTTTCATTAATACCTGTACGCTTAATGGAAACATCCATTACTTAGTAGGCACTTCCCAACCGCTTCTGAGGTGCTCATAATCCAAGGAGTTACCAAAATTTGTTTGCTGCCTTTCCCTTGCATCTGTCTGATATTCAAGAGGTTAATTTCTTTCATCAGAGCAAGGCACCCTTACCAACTGGCATGGATGCATACAACTATACACAAGTTTCTGTTCAGAAAAACAATCCAGTTGCACTGGATTTATCACTTTATCACTGCAGCAGTGGTAAGCTTTGGCAAAGCCCCTTACAATAAAGTGTGCAAGAAGTTGAAAGAAGCCAGCCAAGGATTGTTGAGGTTATGGGTCATGGAAGTTCTGGCTGTACTGTAATACCTTCATAATCAGAATCATGAAGTGATGACAAGGAATTTGGTACAGGCTTGCAATTAAACTTCATTTGGAGTAGGACTAAAGTGGACAGTGCCTCTTTACACACTGTGTTTGACTCAGGATAACTAATATAGAGATTATTCTTGTACTAACAGACAGGACATTCATATACCATGCAGATGATGCTTCAAAGTGATTTAAATTAAAAATTATAGAAACATATTTGAAAGATTAATTTCTCTAACAATATGTATTAATTCCAGTGGGGAAGCAATGGAGGAATCAGTAGTATTACTTAAAGGATGCCCAATGTTAAAAGTTACACTTCATTATCTGATCAAAACATGATCATACTTTGCTGAGCCTTCCTCACTAACATGGTTTAGATCCATCTTTAGGGAGATGATATTCAAATGCATAAGTAAGACTGGAGTCCTGGCTCTTGACATTTCAGGATCTTATGTTCACCTCATGTTTGAAAAGATCTTGGAGAAAATAGTGATATTGGGATGAATATTTGTCAGTCCATTGCTGAAATTATAGTGGCTGCTTCAGCAATAATGGAATAACACTTAGTGTCACAGAATAAAGCCATCTGCTGTTGAATGGGCTTGTGTGGATATTTAGATACAAAATCCTGAACTGTGAATAACTTTTCAGAGCATTTAACTATCTTAAGACTTGCAACAAGTATATAAAAAGCATAAACTGTTGTCCTTTTCTGAACGCCATCTAGTCACAGCACAAAGATTACCTGTCATATATGGACCTACCCTGAGTCAAGATCAGCAACCAGCTAACTTAGAAAAGTAAATGTTAATATGCATTTAAATTAAAATCCCACTGTAATGACAGATTGTTTCAATCTCTGCAAACACATTTGTATCTTAAGGTGGTTAAACTAACAACAAATACCAATGCAGAACAAGGTTGATAACCATATCTTTTTTCCTACTTAGGTTTAGATATAGCTATATGAGCAGCCTGTTTGGATGTACAGTGTCAATAATACTAAGGGAAGCACAGAGTAAACCACCACATTATTCCAATCCGAAGTCTGTAAATATTCTGGAAAGTATACATGTGCAAGCCTTGCTTAAAAAGATCCCCCCCATCTCATTTCCTCAAGCAATTGGAGGAATAAATCAGTAGAGGAAATAGGGGTGAAAAGAAACAAGGATTCCGCGTGACTAAAAGAGTTGCAGAGTGTGCTTAGAGTAACAGACCTTGTTCACCTTGCTCACACCCCCAGAAGAGTAAAGTGGCTTTAGCATTTATACAGAAAATAGACTGCAAGTAAAAAAGTGCTAGGGTGTGGATTTCTGTTGTGACATGATTTTGAAATTATATTGGTGAATGGTTGGACTGTTTTGATTTTAATATGACTACTACTTTGCCAACAGGCTTTTCTTTTTGCCTTATTTCTAAAAAACTTCTAAAGATTGAAGAACATGACCTTTCACTCTTAAAATATGTTGCCCTAGCCTCAAAAGTACTTTGGACGTGTCCAGGCACTTAACCTGTTAAACTAAGTATATTCTAATAAAACTTCAGAACAAGGAAGGGCATATTTTAAAATTAAACATCATCCCAGAGTGGTTTTATTTTTTCTTCACAATAGGCTTTTCCTTGAAAATATTAAAGCTATTAAAAAAATTAAAAAGTCTGATTAAATTTGAAGTTAGGAACTTAAAATACAGCTTGAAGTCTTAAAGATGTTTACTCTTTTTGAAAAGGTTTTCCCAGGAATAGTTACTTAAAGTCAATGAAAAATATATTGCCATTCCACACTACAGAGTATTATGAAGATCCATTAATAACCACATCAATAGCTCTTTTGAACATAAGTGAACTGCATTTTTCTTCCTTATAATGAAGTAAAACTCAGATGATATCAAGTTTTCTTAATGCATCAGAGACCACTCTGTACAGGCATTTATACAAGAATTTAACAGTTAAAAACTTTAAGAAGGTATTTTATTCCTATTTCTAAGATCCATATACATCTCTTCAGCTGGCTGAAAGACTGACTATCTTAGCTTTTGAGAGGTTCTCAAAAATATTCTGAGCTTGAAGGCAGAAGGAAAAAAAAAAAACTTTTCTACAAGTTTTCCACAAGCTTATGAAATCTGTAGGCAAAGAGAGGAAAAAAAAAGTAAAAAGGCCCAAACCAAAATCCCACAATTTGGATGGTATTGCAGTTGACAGAGAAATAATGGGGAAACAAAGTTTTTTTCCAGCTTAGCAACAAAGGAAGCTTTGCTCACTTTTGATGTAAATCATGTTTGAGTGGGCAATTATTACACCTAGAATTCTTGTCCATAATCTAACAATCTCAGTATTTTAAGTGCAGGTCTGGTTCTGTTTTTACCTCCACGCAGTCAAACTTCTCATTAACTTTAGATGTATATTCAATGCGGAAGAGTGTTGAGAGGTTACCAGCGATATAGTACAAGAGGATCTTCAGTCCTTTGTAGCCAAATGCAACTTCACTGAGGAAAGAGAAAAGAATTATCAGGAGCTCTGCACACAGCAAAACATTCACATCACAGAGCTTTCATTTCATACTCTTTGAAGTTTATATCAACTTTCCCAGTGAGGTATGCTAAGCTTCCTAATAGGAAAAAGGAATCAAACTGGATATGCACTATCTAGACAGACATAATGTCTTACACTATTTCTATGAGTTATTTTGCTCTTCTAGGGGAGAAATAGAAGATGTTTCTGAACTCAGTAAGGTAGTGTCTCTGTCCTTACCATGACAGTTCAAGAAAGAATACTTGAAATCTCGTACTGCATTTATGTTCGTCAATATCTTAAATAAAATGTTTACTTGTTCTAATTGATCAATAGCATTTGTTAAACCTTACTTTGCAGCATAGTATATTTTGGAATACAGTACTGCAATTTATACTATATAAAATACTGATACATAACCTCTCATAGCAGTGTGTTTTAGGTGGATAATTTCTATATAGGTATCCAATCTAGCTAGAACCAAATAAATGGTAAAAAGAGTAAATAGGTATGGAATACAAAAGCTTTTTTACACTTTGAAAATATGAACTGCTTTAACATAAGCCCTGTAGCTACAAATTATAAATAATATATATAAGCAAACAACTGAACTGCAGAAAATTGTAATGTTCACTATGAAATAGGATCCTTATTTGTTATTTTAAGGCATAGTTAACTTTTTTACTGATATTTTTCTTTTAATTTTAAATTATAAATGTGCTACCATAAAAGTATAAGTACCAGAACAAGGATTTGCTTATCAGACTAATGGATTGGAGAGGTTCCCCCTTACTAAAAGTATCATTATTGTTAATGACAACTGCAGATGTGTAATAGTGTAACTAATTTTATTACAATTAATATAGATAGTTCATTTTATTTGGAATGCTTTTAAAAGGAAATAGAAATTAAGAAACTTAACTTCAAGAAGTCCACAGGTATGTGCATGCGGATTTTACGTAGTGGTGGTTTGTTTTGTTTTTAAACTATGGTCAGATTGAGCATTGCTACTGAAAATATTATATGACACTTTAGCATTAGGCAGAATGGTTAACTTTCCTAAAATATTAACGAAAGTCAGCAAACTTAAAAGGAAATAACACTCGATTATAGTTTCTGTATCTCCTGCATGTCTAAGTTAGAAGTGTACACATTAAAATAAATGCCTTAATCTAGAAGAGCTAAGAACATAAGTTTAAGTTAATACTTGCCTTCTATGTGTAGTCATCCCCCCCAAAGCCATAGTAGAAACCAAATTGATATATAGTTGCTAGATATTAGGTTTTTTGATATACATTACTGTGAATGTCATTAGCAAAAGTATTAGAAGAATGCCATGAACACAATACCCAATCAATCAAGTCTGACTGCAAAATCAGGTATTTCATTCTTTGGTAATCTACTTTTAAAAACAGCATATAAAATGACTACAAGCTCAAACTCTACAAGCTAGGCACCAAGGCCACTGTTTAACTATACATTCATAAGATTGAAGTATTGCTGTTCCATTTAAAATTACTTTGTATAGCAGGATTTCCTGTTTTCTAACAATTTGGAAGCAACTTTCCCCTTCCAGGCCTATTAATTTGACTCTGAATACTTGAACTTACTCATCTCCAAAGACCTGATGGCTATACTCTGGATTAAATGTTGTGTTGTCATCCTCCAAGTCCTCAGGAAAGCGAACTGAGAAAGAGGAAAAAAAGAGCACAACCAAGTCATCAGCTTCAGTTTGTTTATCCACAGGTGCCCTGCTAGATGGTCATGCATTTGTCCATTACAATTATATAACTTCCATTATGAAGCTATCTATGTTAGGCTGGCATACAAATGAAATTAAGACAGCTTGTGCAATTTAGATGTGTATTTGATGAGGACATCATTAAGCAGAATAAAGTTGAGAAACTGACAGAGGTATACATGTATATATTTCATATATACACATTTGAATATTACTGCCTTTAACTTCCTCTTGAACATTGGGGACAGTGCCCAGCCGGATATTCCCACAGTTAAGGCAGATCAATCATGTAATTAAATTTGGCTTCTCATTCTGCCATCGTTCTCTCTGCAGGTGAGGACACTTCACTGTAGGGGTTTTCACAGAGCAATGAATGGAAAGAAGTGTTTGTGCATTTATGTTCATGTCAGAACTTTGGAGAATCAGCATGGATACATATGAAACAGCTGCACCAATACTATACAGGTACTTGAACCAATATTACTGAAATATATGATTTAGAGAATTAGAATTTTCTAGGAAGAAAAATTAAAATATTGAGAAACTTAACTGCTGCACATCCTACATGTATTAAAAAAATATCTACAATTGGAATAGATATAACTCTTAACCTAGACATTGAAGTGATAGCTCAGCCACATTAACGAAGCACAAGTGCCTCAAGACAAGTTACACATTTTAATGCCAGATGTGTTAATATTGCATCAGCACAAGCATACAATATTGTAGGAGCCAATACTGCTATTGAAGCTTTTTTTAAAGCATGTGGAATATGAACTACAGATTCATTGCTGCTTTACTCCAGTAAAAGCAGAGATGAAGGGTTTTTTATATCAAAAAAGAATTATTCAAAGAGAAAAATGCAAATGAGGAGTGTCCTAGTGACAAGATAAAAGTTTGTCCCTCTCACAAGCAAAAGCAAACAGTTGCTCTTGTCCTCTCAGGTTTAATTCAGAAAGCAACAGATTTGAAGCAAAGTAGCAATGCTAAAAAACAACACAAACCCAAAAAAACCCCACACAACAGAAAAGAAACAAAACAAAAGCCAAAGAGCCATTCTGAACTGTCACCATGGAAGAAATTGGGACCCTGAGAACAACAGTGTATTAATACTTTCATCTGCATGTGAAAAATGCATGTTTTAGGGGCTTTTTTAATGGTACCATTTTGTAGCTTCTCACCTTTTAATATAATTTGCATGTGAAGCATCTACAATTTCTGAAAGAAAACGAAGCTAAAAATATTAGCGAGGATGGACAATGGGTACCTTAATCAAAAGCCCTCTAGTAATCTCCCTGAAATGTGATACAGGTGCACCTGAGATTTTTAGATAAAACTCACTCAGATGTCACTTTCTCTTTTTTTCCCTTTGGTTTTAGAAAGGTAAAAGGGAAAAAACCCCAAAACATTAGATCATAACAGGTCACAAGCCCATGGGAAAGATAAATACTTTACAGTTACAGTGGCTTAAAAACATAGGTATTTTGGTTATGACTTTTTGGCTCACAGGCCAGAAGTGACTGTGCATTAAAAATGCTACTAAATTATATACAACAGATTGCTAGTAGTAGTTCTGAAAAGTGCTTAACAGTTTCATTACTTTTATTAATAAATTATGGTGCTTGTACTGCTCAAGAGAATAAATTGGTGAAGGGCTGAAAAGATTTAAGAATAAGACACCTGTCTAATTTCTAAGTTATTATGGCTACATGTAAGTTTGAGATATAAGCAAGTCTAAAAGTTCAATAATCCTGTCACACCAGTATTCTAGGTGTCCTAGTAACAAATTAGCTATGGGAAGCAGTAAACAGTTCTCAAAAGAGTGACTTTTTTCAATTCAGATTTTAAGCAACTTTCATTAAAAAAAGTCTTGTGTAATCCAGATGTTGAGAGGGAAGGACAGCAAAAAAATTCCAACACTACAATGCTTTTCAGTCTTCTTTCTTGCTTTTATCTTTTTCTCCTCAAAAAGGAAAAGGGAAGATTTAAAAAAGAATATAATTCATAGAATGTTAGGGGTTGTAAGGGACCTCTGGAGGTCACTGAGTCCAAACCGCCTGCCAGCGAAGGATCACACAGGGCAGGCCACACAGGAACAGATGCAGGTGGGTCTTGAAAGTCTATAGAGGAGACTGACTCCACAACCTCTCTGGGCAGCCTAATAAGGTATTTGTAAGCCTAAAGAAGTTAATTCTGTTGCTATGATCACCATAAAGACAACAAATATTAAGGACTAAACCATAGTGTACATATTAGAGAAGAAAAGGGAAACTAAAAGAACATAAGGAATCTTCAAGAAAATAAGGCAAGATGCAATTCCAATGCACTCTGGTAACATGCTAATAAATTGCTGATGACATTATTATGCAAACAGGACTGAATTTCTACACCGGTAATCTAATTGTAGCAGTCTGAGCAGAATTAGACTATGTATTACTATTCTTGTGTTTGTAGATGTGCATTAAGAAATGCGTATTAAAACCTGGGTGAATTTAAATGTAAGGATGTTTCCTAAGAAGGTATTACAATATTCCAGTATCAATATTCAGAAAGGGACATTACCCAGTTTCAGGTGAATTGCTTCATTAGTATTACACTTGTATTCAGCCAGCTGCTTCTCCATAGGAGTAAGTCCTGAAGAAAAAGATTTTTTTTTTTTTTTAGGAGTTAAGAGGTGTACAGTTTGTCACTGTTAATCAAAGAACATATCTAGAAAGAAGACTTCAAAAACATGAGAAACACATAACACAAACTCACCAAAAATACTGAACAACTAGGTTAAACAAGCTACAACATGCTATAATATATAAGAGGAATATAGATTTCTCAAAAACTGCTTTGGATCTATAAAGAAAGACTAGGAAACAAACCACAAGTATCCTTCTTTTTAGTTTCTGAGAAGGAAGGGCACTTTAATTTTAAAATATCTTAAGTTATTACCAATAAAACATTTGAAGGTTTAATCAGACATTAAGAATTCAGTCTAACAGATGTTTCTTTTAAAGAATATATTAAGTGAAAAGTTTCAAGGCATTTCAAGTGTTTGCATTAAGTCATTTTCATAAACAAGTGTTCATGAACTACAGTGGCATGTATACCACCAGCAGTTATCTAATTACTTCCAGAGCAGATGTGGAAAGAATAACAAACTGCATCTAGTCTGTTTTTCAAAGCACAATCCAGTATAGAACACATTTCACTTATCATAGTGTTTTTCAAGTGCTTTACAAATCCAGACTCCCCCCTTCATTCTCTAAGTCTTATCAGAAAGTTCTTCTTTCAACCTCAGGTAGCAAACTTCGAATAAAAACAAGTTAATGGTTTTGGTTCCCTCTGCACCCCCACTAAACTAGTCGACATAGGGGGTAACACGCCGGCTTACCCTTACTAAGCGCAGGTACCATGAGACCAACGATGCCCACACGCCTACCTGCCCAGCAACAACAGGCCCACGGAAAGAGGCAGGAGAAATTAGCCGCACTTCCCACCCAGACATCTGCCTCCCCAGTCACCCGAGCTCACCGTGATTAGCCCTCACCGGCACCCACCCCCACTGGTCCCGCCACGGCCGCCCCAAGCTCCCGGTCCGCCTCTTCACTTCACGTCCCGGCCACGGCGCTCCCACACGCGGGCGGCACCAAGGTCCCCCCCGCCAGCGCCCATATCAAGCCGGCGGAGGTGAGCATAGCCGACCACCCCTGGGACACTACAGCCTCCCACGGAGAGGTACCGGCAGCACCCAAACCGGCTCCCCCGTGCAGCCAAGCTGCCGCCCACCTCCGCGGTCTCAACAGGCCCTGTCAGCTCTCAGAGGACAGGCGAGAGGCCCAGACAGAGCAGGCCCAGGAACTTACCCGCCATTTCCGAAGCGCAATAGTAGCCGAGTCACCCGGGCAGAACGAATCAACCCGCGCGCTCACTCAACGGAAGTGAGCGCACACAAATACACTTCCGCTTCCGCCCGCCGAAACGCAGGGAGGAGCCAATAGCTGCCCCGTACGAGAAGCGCAACCCACGCTCGTACCCAGCGCTGCTCGGCGGGCGCCTTTAAGAGGCGACTCCGCGGGGCTTTTCGTTTGCATAGCCCCACCCCCAGGGAGGTGCTGCCTGGGCTGCTACGCGCAGGTGCAGTGTCTGCTACCTCCGCGTTGCACCCGCTCTGGCAGCGCGCGCCCGCGCGGTCGGTGAGGGGAGTGGATGCGCGGCGGTCTGGGCCGGTGCTGTGCCCGCGGGTACCCTGCCGCTTCCGCTTCAAGTGCGGCAGTGCTTTCCTCTCGTGCCGCGGGCAGTTTTACCCGGCCCCTAGCCGTAGGCTGAATCGAGTGCTCAGCCTTTCTGAAGAGGCCTAAAATACAACGTCAGCCGTCAGCCCCTCTCGCTTTGGAGCGGGCAGAGATCAAGGTCCTTCATTACTTGTTTACATAGAGACCTCACGGTTTAATGACACTGTTACATTTCACCTGAGGGAAAAAGTAGAGCTTTGTCGTTCATAAAGAAAGTAAATCATATGTTGAACCACATGTTACAGCTGCTGCTGGAAGGAATGTGGAAGCTTGGGCCATTTTTTTTTTAAGGGCCTGCTTTCCGAGGCACACTGCAACTTGCTGAACAAGACAGTCTAGTGGACACCAAATAAGCAGGTTTCTACGCAACATTTTTTCTGCTGGCACATAGGCACATATGTAGTATGTGAACTCCAAATTACCTTCAGGAAGTTTTTGTTGATTTGTAGCCAAAAAAAAAAGTTTATTTGTAGAGAAAAATAGTTGTTTTAAGAGATGTGAGTCATTGTTTTGTGACTACCATTAGAAACTCCTAACTACTATATTGTAGCTTTATATCTTACTATATTATCTGAGGTACAACGGAAAACTGTACTTCTGTTTTCCAATGACGTAAGAAGAGAGAACTTGTTGGGTCCTTGAAATAGTACAGCAAGACAAAACATGCATTTAGTATTTAAGCGTGGTTTTAAAAGCACCTGCTATGATGGAACTGTCCAAAGTATAATTTACTCCTTTCTTGAGGCTCTGGTCTGCGTATTTTTCATTTTGACATGTAAAGCAAGTCCGCATGCTCTATTGCTGAAGGATTATGAGACCCTGTCAGAAGCGACAGTTAATGACTATGTGCCTGTTTCTTTGTTTAAAATCTGGGGCCTCTACCACTTCGCAGCCACGCTGCCACAGTATCGGTCTGTAAAGAGGTTCAGCACTTGTTATCAACAGGTAGAGCTTTGCTGGCCCTCAAGGGGACGGCAGCAATGAGTTTCAGCAGCATTTTAAAGTGCCGTTTTCCGCTACGGAGGTGGCGCTGATGGGGTGGGTGACACGCCGTCCGAACCGCGCTACTGAGGTGAACCAACATCGCCCGCCGTGGGACCGTGTGGCAGCTGGCGCAGGGCGAGCAGTATCGCTTCTGCCCTAGGTGACCGCCGCGGGGCCTGGCCGAGAGCAGGCGGGACAGGAGGTATGGCTATGGTTGGTACCGGTGAGCTCTGCTCCACTCCCCTAGTCTCGGGAGACCTGCGGCGGGCGCTGCGGCCGCTGAGAGGAGCCAGCCGAGGGGAGGGGAGCCGTCCGCGCCGGGCGGGGCAGGGCAGGGCAGGGTGCTCGTTACTACTGCGCTGCGCTGAGGCGACGGCTTGTTGCGGCGGCGCGGCGGGTGGGTAGCGGCGGCGGCTCCTCCTCCTTCTCGCTGGGCGCAGCATGGCGGTCAAGGTGACTCTACCCCTCTGTCGCTTGTCGTAGGAGGAGACGGGTGGACCCGCCGCCTGCCCGTGCGGACGGTCAGGGGAGGAGGCGGGCGGCGGGAAGAAGCAGCCGCTGCTGCTGCGGGAGCCCCGCGGGTGGGCCAGGGGCAGCCTCTGGCTGGGGCGGTGATGGCGGGGAGTCCCTGGGGAAGGGGTAGCGCAGCCTGCCCTACTGCCGCCTCACGAGGTGAAGCGGAGGGGGCGCGGGTCGAGTGGGGTGGGGTGGGGTGGGCAGGGCCCGGACTGGCGGGCGTGGGCCGAGGGCCGTTACCCGGCGCGCGGCCGGTAACGGCGGGGCCCGCCGGGCGATAACGGGCGCCCCGTGAGGGGCCGGGGCGCCGCGCCTCTTCAGGCAGCCCCGAGTCTGACAGCTGTCATCGGCAGCGGCGTCCGGTAGAGCCCCGCAATACGCACGACGGGGTCATGTTTGCGGTTCTCACCGTCGGTCAGATAAGAGACCTGCTATTGCTGCCCTTATCAGCGTACTCGGCGGGGCTTATCTACACTCTGTCAGTAGCCTGGCTAGCGAAACATTTACTTGCTTGTGTTTACAGGTGCAGTCAACCAAAAGAGCGGATCCTGCTGAACTACGAAACATTTTTTTACAGGTAAAAAGATCTGTCTATTGTTGTTTGAGTGACAAACTTATACTTTTTGTCCTTTCAGTAGTTTGTCACAGCATCATACATATGTTGTGCTTGTAGGAAAAAAGTTCCCTTTCCAGGCACATTATGTTGAAAGGCCCATTGGGTACAGTGTAGAAACTGCTCCTGACACAAATAATCATTAACCACTTCCAAATTATAATCTTAAATAATTTTCTGAAGTATTTTCTAACTGTCTATAAGGCAAATGTCTGCAACCAAGTACTGTTCTTTTTTAAATACACTTTTGCAGGAGTCTAAAAAAATATTTTTCCATGTTCCTCTTACAAATAGATGACCAACTGGCAGTGTTTTTAGAACTTAAAGTTGATTCCTTAAGATTGATGTATTTCATAATACTATCTTCTACAGGGCTTTAGAATTAACATATATAAATAACAGCATAAAGCTTTCTCCACTCCCCTTAGTTACAGTGAAGTGTGATCTGAAAGGAAAATGCTGTCGATTCTGGGACTTTGATAATAAGGTTTGAATCAGGCAGTTGGAATAAGAACAGCTGTTTTATGTCCATAGTTGGGCCACTGATACTTCCAAATCCACTAAACTACCTTTTTTTCTTTCCCCTTTATGTTGAATATTACACAGCCCATTCAAGAAGCTTTCCTCTGTGAAAAAGGAAAGCATATGAAATGAAGTATTAAAGCTAATACTGTAAATAATAAAACCTATTATTTAATTTTTGTTGTGTATCTTTTGGTCCTACTGTATTATCTGACAGTTTCCATACATGATAAATAGACAGAGACACCTTTTTGCCTAAGGCAAAGACGTTACATCCCAGTCGTAATTTTGATCCATTTTTGCTTTTGCATACTGGATTACACTGGTAGCGTTGCTGGAGTGTTACAACTTGGAATCAAACCATGAAAGCCTAGCATCTACTTTCTAGTAAAAATATCTTCCATCACAGGTTCATTTATTGTTGACATGACACTTAGTTTTTGTAGATAAAGAATGCAATAGAGTATGTTAATAAAACATGCAAGATGAAAATATGTTTTTAAAAAAATATATTAATACAGTATAAAAATATGTGATTCTAGAACATCACACAGCTCTTTTCCAGCAGATACTTTTGCATGTTTGATTGCAAAAAAGTGAAACGTGGTGTCAGAATACTGTATTCAACTTAGAAATGTGGAAGTATGATCCCTGACTCCCAGTTAGTAGACATGCTTTCTTCTGGAAAAAAATAATTGGTTGAAGTCCTTGAATTTGGTCACACAGGAAAAAGCGGAAAGAAAGAACATTGTACAAACAGATCTTGAAATTCTCTCTCTGACAATTCATGTTTTATTGACATAAAAAGTAGATAGTCTGGTTTTAAAACAGCTTTTGGTTCTTCTCTATGTCAATTTTGTAATCTTTAAACGTTCTCTTGAGTATCTTGTCTTCTCGAGTATCTGAGATTTGCAGTTAAAAAAAAAAGAGAAACAGCACCAACACCTCTCGTTCAGAAAGAGTTTATTTTGGGTTATATTTGATTATAATGGAAAATATGCTTTTTGTTTGATAGGTAGCAAGCAAACTTAGTTGCAAACTTAAAAAAAAAAAGGGGGGGGGGGAACCTACTCTTTCCAAGACTAAGTTGTAGAGAGTCCTGTTATGAAATATTGCTGGTGTTGCCCGCATCAGGGGTCATATGTGTTGTGCACTTTACTGAGAGTGCTGGCCTGTTCCGTGAGCTTCAGCTAAAGGTCGTGCATGCCTTCCTAAATTTGGCTCCTCTTGGAAATAGTGGCAGGGAAGATGTGAACTCTAGGCCTCTTCATCATCCACCTTCTTCATAGACAGTGTGCTTAAATTTCCTTCTGTTTGTGCTTACCCACTCATGTGATATGTGCCCTCTGCCCGTCCAGTTTAAGTTGTATCTTAATGAATGTTTGATACATACCTGAATTTCTGAAGCTTGCTCTGTATTACTTCTTATTATTTTAAACTGTTAAAAATCTTGTATTAAAAAGATGTGCTATTAAGGCTATGTAATCCTGTAACTATGAAATGCAGGCATGGAAATTTCATGTTTGTGCACCATCATGTAAGTTACCTCTCAGGTATTTGCTAACCACTGACGTTAGTAATGACTGTAAAAGAACAAAATAGAAATTCACTGAGGGATGAGAGTTATGTAGAGCAACAATTACTAGATTTCTTAGTGAGCTTTCATTCCTTTTTCTTGACAAGACACAGCCAGCCCTTGGGGAATATAGTGGAATTATTTCCTGCCTGCTGAAGGCAAGTGGAGCCTTTTCCAGTGAGGTGGAGAAAGAAACAAATTTCCAATATTAATACAGGAAACTATACACACCCCCTTCTCCCTCCTCCAGAAATGTCCTGAATCTGTGGCTCATAGCTTAGCTTAATCAAAAAAATAAGTCTTAAAGAGTATCCATAGGTCTCTTTTGTTTTGGAACTTATTTCTCCTCTGCCCAGGTAAAATTGTCGGGATGGAAAAACCCTTTAAGTTGAAAACAAACCAGTTTTTCAAAGAAAGTATTGTTTATGAAAGTGTGGTGATACCGAGCACTATATTGTACAACTCAAGTAGGGTTTTTCTGTGTGTTCATGTTATGTGATGGGGTTTAAAAAAGAAGTCTCATGCAAAGTCATCAAGTATTTACCTGAGAAATGTATGGTAAGAATTTTTGTGCTATAAATACACTTCAAGACAAGAGAATACACATTTAATTGTTATGTTTTCTTTTATATGCAAATTCAGATATAATTGACAATTGCCTATTTTGTGCTAAACGACTCCTGACTTAAGCTGTTCGGTGAAAAGATAACTTGAGGACAAATGTAAATACATGCTGAAAGGGAATAGCCTAGCTACTTTGTCAGGCCTTAATTTATTGATTCACTGCCAAGTTCTTTCAAAATACCATGACCTTCTCATATGGAGCTCAATGTATCTGTCAGTTAAATATTTTTGTCTCAAAATTTTTTTAACAAAACTTCCTACACACAGTTTTTACTGTAAAAGAATTCATTATTTTAATAAGCTCAGATAAGCTGGTTTCTGCAGAAAAAAGATGTTTAGATTTTGACAGTCTTTGATATGCACTCTACTGTCATATGGTTGAATTCCATTATTCTTGAAGATAAGCTCAATAGTCTAGTTGCTTGGTGGTACTTCATGCATAATACTTTTTGGATTGCATGTCTTGCAGCAGAATTGTGCGTTCATAATTTATTTTTTTAGTCATGCATTAGTTCAATAATCTAGTTTACAGTGTAATATTGCAAACAGCTGTCATTACAGCTATAGGGTGGAAGAGTGAGAGGTGATGAGGTGATAGAGGGTCGAGAATTGAGAAAGAGCTAGAGGAGATGCTTAAAGCAGGCACTGATGCTGATGCAAGATCCTTTACATAGAAATAGTGTTTTGACTGAATTGGTTGGGTCGCATACAGCAGAAAAAAGCATGAGATGTGATCGATCCTCTTTAATGAAGTGTTACATCTTAACAGGTATTGTTTGTAGGTCCTATTGTTAACTAATTCCTGTGGGTCCCTGGCAGACTAAGGGCCCATGTTGCTATAAAGCTGTGTCAACAGAATCAAGATACTGGAGTATATAATGGAAAAGTTACAAATTAAAGATGAGGCCATTAATTGAAGTTTTAATTCAGTAGTATAGATGTTGCACTATAGGTCTTGGGTTGCACTATAGGTCTGCCATATCTTTTTCTGTAGAGAATGCTTATGTAGTCATCTTTTAATGACAAGAACTTAAAAAGGTGAATTATATTTTTACAAATTAATAAAAAATCAGATTTTTTTTCCATTAGAATTTTGATTTGCAATAACAGCTGTGTAGTTATGTAACTTCACTTTCTCAGAAAGAACACTGTTTTATGTATATGTTTGAAGATCTGCATCTAAATCACTGTGTGTACAAGCAGACTTTACAGTAGAGAGTGAACAGAAGAAAAACTATTAAATAAGCTTGCCTACAGGTTTTGTGAGCAAAAATGCTGAGAAACAAACTCATCATGAAACTGGATTGGGTCACAGTAGTTTAGGGAACTGGAAATCTTTTGTGAGCTACTTTTCTGTCTTCCAGGCTGTAATTTTCACACATTTATACAATTAGCTGTCAGTTTCTGAAATTGCATTATTATCTTTTTATTGGGAGGTACTGGTCATTATGTGAGCACATGTATAGGTATAATGTGATTGGTTTTGGTATGCAACTAGTATAGTAACACTATTAGTTTAATCAAGCCCTTCAATTTCAGAACAGTTATGCACAGGTAGTTGTGCACCATTTAAAATTATAATCAATAAAGAGACTAGTTTGGTAATTGCTGATAATTAGCATCTAAATGGATTAATTTTTGTTTGTGTGGTTTTGGTTTTTATTTTGACTCCAGTATGCCAGTGTTGAGAAAGATGGTGAGCATTACATGACCCCGGAAGATTTTGTGCAAAAATACCTAGGACTTTATACAGATCCACGTTACAATCCTAAAACAGTGCAGCTGTTGGCTGGAGTGGCAGATCAAACTAAGGATGGGTGAGATTTTGCTTTCCATTAGAAGCTTGTAATGCATGGCTAAATGCATGAGTGAGAGAGTTTGATAATTTCATCTTCTAAAACATATTATTGACTTTATTACACTTTAAGCTTATTTAGATGGTGATTTTTTTTATCAAGTATAATAGACCATAAATTTGTGGAAATAATAATTTGTGGAAAAAATGCAGTGTTTAATGTGCATTTTTTTAAATTAACTTTTGTTTTAATGCAGTTGTAACAGTTGATATGAATGGTGAGGAAGTTGAACTGCGAGTAAGTTTAATGTAGTATGATTGCCTTGGAAAAGTTCTTTTCTCTTTACTCACATCCATGATTAGATACTATGTAGAGTCTTTAGTACCTCTAAATTTTAACTTAAAAGGTACCTTTAATACCTTTGAATTAAACATGGAAAAGCTTTCTTCTGTAGTGTACAATTCAAATCAAACCATTGAGGTCTATTTTAAAGGGCTGGCTATTAGGACAGAGAGACACTAATAGCTCTATGAAGGAAGAAGGTGGTTGCCTAATCAAGATGAAGTCACACCCCATAAAGCTTTTCCAGCTCTGCTTACAGATGATATTACTTGCTATAGACCTCTGAAACTAGTTTACAAACTGAGGTTGTGCCCTCTAACTCACTTGTCTTCAAAGGAGCCCTTCTGCTTGCTGTATGTAGGCTTCTAGTTTTGACCTTGGATTGGAGTGGGAAGTGTAGAAAGTAAAATGAGAACATTAAGATGGGTCAGCGAACAGGTCAAGAATGTGGAATGGAGTGGGTATTTTATAGAAAAGAGAGAGAAAGTTGCTGTTAAAGTAGTATACAATACATTTGTAAATCTATACATGTAACTTACTTTAAATTGAAGAAAGCCCCTTAACTTCTTTGGATTTGTGAGGCTAAATCTGACCTTTAACATCACTTAAATATTTTTTCTTTTCCTGTGTTCTGCTTTAGAATATTTTACTACTTTGCATAGTATCCTGAGCAGCTTGCACAGTATTTGTGCTTCACGAATAAAATTCTATATGCTGTATACTTTCTGCACTAAATGACAAATACAGGATCTCTTGTTTGATGTACTGTTACAGTATTTTTTTATATAGAGCTGCAGCATTTTGATAATACAAGTCCAAGTAACCCATGTCTCTTTGCAAAAGCTGGCTGCAGTTTGTTACATTGTTATGAATTGAAAAGGCTATTTTCTATGTATCCATTGAAATAATAGTCTAATTGATGACTATTAAACCAACATGTCAAGTATCTTCTTTCTTTGAAAGCTTTTGGTTATCTTTTATGGTGTGTATTTCTTCAGAAAATGTCTTATAAAAGGATCTTTCTTAGAAAATAAATCAATAATTTTATTGTTACTATAGAACTTTACATCGAGGCATCACTTTTTTTTTTTTTCTTTCCCTGTGAATATAAGGTTTTGTTGTTTTGTTTTGTTTTGGTTTTTTTTAATCTGGGTAATATATGAAGTGAGATAATCAAAAATGGGTAAGTGTACTTTATCTACTTCTGTATGGGAATAGTGGGAATGGGAATTATTACCATATAGTATGCAGTGCAGAATGTTTATCTGAATATTGGTCTGAAACATTTTCCTAAATGTTTTAATCTGTATTTATATCTAGTCTATATTTCATGTGAAGAATGTGTAATACTTCATCATCGTCATTGGCTTATTTATTTACTTTTACATTTGCATTCTTCCATTTGTAATGAGCTGTAATATATCAAAATCCAGATTCTAATGACTATATCATCTGCACAAAGAGTTTAATCTGTAGCATGAATAATTATTGTAATCTTCAGCTGTATTCCAGAACGCATTACATTTTTCCAAGGACTTTAAGTTAGTTTGTGAAGTTCAAAGAACTATCAGTAGTTCTATTCCGTACATACATTTGCAAATTAAATGACAGCCCAACATCACACATCAAGTCATTGAGAAGCTTTGGATTGAGTTACAAAATTTCATTTCTGTGTCTACTGTTCTCTTAGCCTTGCTTGCCCTTCAAATAAATGCTTGGTGTTCTTGGTAAGTTTCCTTTGTTAATATTTTTTTATTTCATTTTGGTTTAAGTTTGGCACTTCAGAAAAAAAAAGTACATTTTGGAATGGGCTGTGTGTAGGCACATGTTTAAAAAAAAGGTTATACTTTTTTTCTGTTGGGTACTTGACCCTTAACTGTTCTGGAGTACAGTCAGTCCTTCTCCCATTACTACAATACAAGACTGGTTTGCTTTAGTGGAACTCTGTAAGGTTAAAAGAGAAGACTGTTCACTTTCAAAGTGTTTATTCCTCTTTGTTACAAATGCATGTTCTGAGAAATTAATGTGATGAGCTCTAAATCAGAATTTGGCCTACACTGCCTTTTCTTCTCCCCTCAAACCTTCAGAATTTCCTAGTAGTCATTCAAAATTCTTCATTTTAATTACTTTTTTTCTGGGTAGTCTTTCTGTCAGCATATTGTTCTTAAAATTTGGAAATGTGTTCTTAAGCCAAGTTCTGAAGAAAGAGTTAATGTTTCACATAGTGGAGAGTCACAGCAGAGCTATACATAACGTCTAAAAGCTGTGTTGTGGGGGAAAAAAAGAGCAAAGAGTTGCTGTAGGAAAAAAGGAAAGATGGAGAAGAATTGTAAACACATGGCTCAGTTTGTGTGCTTTCGAAGGGTAACAGTATGGAAGAAATAAGAGGAAAGGAGATTTTTTAAAATGTTACATATAAAATGAAAGCAAGTGATTTGATATTGTTATGGACTCTAATGCAGTGGGTTCACTGAATGATCCTTAATTAATGACTGGGTGGGAAACTCCATCATTCTGTTTAAACCAGCTCCTGTTAACTCCACCCTAAGGATAATGAAGGATCACAGGGGATATCCCTTCTTTTAGGTACTGCAAGTTGAATATGTGGAAAGGAAATTGAATATGTCTATCTCCTTTTGCTGTAGGCACTGTTAAAGTGAGACTTCTGAAGACGGCTTCTTTCAGGTTCAGGCTTCCACGAATGCATTCTACAGAGAACGTCACTTGATTCTGTCAGTTATAAAGCTTCCTGATTAGGAATTAATTTGTATGTCAGGTTTACGCTTGTATGTGAGGTATATTTTGAAATGATAGCATTTACAATCATTTTAAAGGATATTTTGTTTCTCTGATACTAAAACCTTATTTATCAAGATTATCCTTTGGATTAAATTAACTCTGCATCTGAAGAACCATTGTCACATCTTTGATTTTTGTAGCTGAAGTGTGACAAATTAATAATTCTGTATTTGCCATATCTTGAGTCCTTTCAAAATCACTACTTTTTTTTCTGTATTTTCTGTATAATACATATATACAACATTTGTAACCTTGCTTAAAGTATCTCACTTCTGCTTTATATGTATTTTGACAGAGAAAGACTAGATAAACCAATGAATAGTGTGGTGTGAATTTTTGTGTTTTTTTAATTATTTATTTTCCTTTAGGGAACAATTTATACTTGGGTCTTTGTGCAGTGCATGTGACGTAATCACTATGAACTAATGATCTCCTCTGAAAAGTACTAACTTCAGATCAATTATGTACATTTTTTAGGAAAATGTACCATCTACAGTGATATTCTATCCTTTAACAACATCTACTGAAATAGCAATTTGTTTAGCTTATAAACCATTTAATTAAAATTCTTATTTCCATTGATAATTTATTTGATGCTGATCTAGATATTCGATCTTTTATTGGCATAAACTGAGCTCAGTTACTCTTGTAACTGGATGGAATATTCTAAGTCATAAAGCTAAGTGCCCTATTTTTACAAGCATGAAAACACACTAGTTTTAATAAACCATGTTTACTGTTAAAATCTAAGGCTTTTGCTTGCTGTGTATATGCCTGCTCTAAATATCTTGACGTGTGATTTTGTTCTTCTGCCAAGATTATTGTCTCCTGGTTTGGGCCTTATCTTTTTACAGCTGTTATCACATACAGTGTTAGGATCTCTTCTAAGTGTTTTTTGTGTTAGTCAGAATAAACTGAGTTCTTCTAGAAAAGTTATTTATAGTTATCCTAATAAGTTTCCTGTGTATACATTAAAATCTGAGTTTATATGTGCTGAACACAAGGACTTGGATTTCTATGCAGCATTCCAGAGGTGTTGTGGGAACCCTATCTGGTGATACTGCTGCTTCCTTATCTCACACAGAAACAGCTTCCCTAATCCCTCCTGAGTTGCATTTTTCTGTGTGGTGACTGTCTTGCATACACAGCTCAGAATCTGGTGGTCTGCTGTTATACTCACATCCCTCCCTTCCTTGGTCATGTTTATCTATCCTTATGTCCAAATGTTCTTACAGTTTCTCTTTCTTGTCCTCAAGTACATGACTTTGTAGATCATGTTACATTTTAAGTGTCATTTTTACTTAGTAAAGTATAACTTTTTCTGAACCGGTTTGGTTTTTTTATGAATGTTATACATTTTTTTTAATGAAAATACATGTATTGGATAGTATATTTCTAGACATGCATTAAACTATCCTTTCTCAGTAGAAATATGTATATAAATTAGTAATATAATGACAGCCCTGTAAATTTCATGGTGGTAGAATTTCTATGGTTTTTTATGTCTTAATTTTAAAGTGCTGTCTGCTTACATTTGTAATTTATTACAAGGTAATAAACTGTGGGTATTGACTGAAAATTTATTATATTTTGTTGTTGATGTATATGAAGAATTCAGTCCTTTTTAGAGGAAGAAACTGTGTTGTTTAAAGTTTAAGTAACTACAGAAATATAACAACTACTTTTTCAGTTTCTAATGTAGACTCTATAATAGAAATTTAATAATTTGATCATACAGTTTTCTAGAGCGTGAAACACAAAGTGTCATTGATGTTGTGAGTAATTTCATAAAATGTTTGTAACTTCTGTATTTTCCTTTGTAGGCTGATTTCCTATCAAGAATTTTTGGCATTTGAATCTGTTTTGTGTACTCCAGATGCAATATTCATTGTTGCTTTTCAGTTATTTGACAAGAATGGCAATGGAGAAGTGACATTTGGTAAGGATACCTAAAGAAAACCAGTTAGGAAAGTGATTATAATAGTATAAATGGTAATAATGGTTCATCACAATGCATATTGTGCCGTAGTACTATAGTGATTTCCTGAGCTTGCATGGGTAAATTTTTTTTATCTTTCAAGTGATACAATCTTAAGAAATACACAGAAATACAGAAACAAAATGTATCTTACACTGTCTTCTTGAATCAAGATTTTTCAAGTTCCTGAAGTAATTAATACAATGTTGTTTTGTTTACTGTCATCCTAAGTAAAGTTCTATGCCATGGACTTTGAGCTTGTTCAGTGATAAGAAATTTAAAAATATGTTCTGGATCTCCACATGTCTTGGAAAAACTATTATTAGATATAATAAGAGTTCAATGTAGAAATGAAGGAGGTTTAATATTTTGAATTTTTGGTTTAGTGTTGAGCAGCAAATCTGATGTTATGAGTGTAACTTCCAACTAGAGCATATATTTGAAAAATTTAGGAAGAAAAGATGGCATTTTGGCTTTGGTGGTTCCCCCCCCCCCCCAATCACATAAATTAGGAACTGGACAAAATTCTTTAGGCTAACTGTACTGCTTTATGAAGTTGCTAAATAACTGTTACTAGTATTGCAGTTAAAGGAGGACTAGGATTTATTTTAAAACTTCATATGCTTATGAAAATCAGAAAAATCAGTGCTAAGAATTTTAATAAAATGGAATGACAATTAAATGTTATTTCTATCCAAAAGAATAAAGCTCTTAATAAAGAAATTATGAACTATACTTGGATTTGTAACCACTCGCTGTTTGTACTACTTCATTCTTTTGAAAATTGTTGCAACTTGTTGAAAAAGAATGCAAAGGTCTTCTCATGGAAACAAACTGCTTGGCTTATGAAGTCTGTTAAATTACATCATTAACTGAAGAGTCATAGTAAGCAATTCAGATGCACAACATCTTGAAAATAAAATCCTTTAGAACTTAAGTAAAGATGAAGTCAGTAAATGCAGTCATTAAGAAGTAGGCAGACTACTACAATCAGTGTGACCAAGTTAATGATGGTATATTTAATAATCTCACAAGACGGCGATATGCAGTCAGTAGCTCTCATGAACTTGAAATAGCTGGTTCCGTAAATGAACAAAAAGTAATTTCAGATTGTATACAGATTCCTCAGTCAGACTGAGGTTTGTTATTTTTATGAGCATCTAATTATATTAAAGACTGAAAGAACAACACAAAGACAAACTGTAAACCAGAAAATTGTACATTTTTTGCCATATTTTTAATGCTGATTTTTTTTTATAAGGCTGATAAGTCTTGAATAGGAAACTCTATAGGGAATTGAAAATGTACTATTAGTTTCTTGTTTTTACAAAATTAATTACATTGCAATTATTACTATATTTAATGATATGTTGTAACATATCAATTGTATATAAAATTGATTGTACACAAAACTGTGCTACAGTTCCCAGTTTTACTACTGATGTTTTTATTATTCATAACATTGGGTTACTTACTTTTACTGCATAGGCATATCATAAAAATGAATGCCTGTGGGGAAAAAAGTGAATGATGACATATGACACGTTCAGAATTTGGTAACTACAGTCAATTTACAAGTCAGTCTTGTGGCCTATAGAGGCTTTTTTATAAATGAGTCCTGCACTCTTTCATTTACACACCACATAAACAGAAAGGCACAGAGTTTACTTTCATGTAAAAATGGGAGAATATATAAAATTAGGTCTTAAAAGTGAAAAGTAATAAATTTTTAGTGTACCGAAATGGAGTAAGTTTAGCTAGTTGGTGTGAGAATTGCTAACAGACAAGTCAGCTCTCTCTTTCAGTCAGAGTGTAATGTATCTGGTCTGTGGCTAAACCACGTTGGATATGGGAGCAAACATGAGTCAAGATTTTCTAGCTCAGATGCAGTGCTATGTGGATGCAATTGCATTGATTCCAAAGCTAACTGAAGCCACTAAGTGGTGCCAGAAGTGACATGGATTTACTGAGGTTTTTCTGCACTGTGCATCTGGACCAAGGGGTGGGTGGAGGTGCTGGAAAGTGGAACACAAAATCAACCTGAGTCTGTTAGGCAGTAATGTGAACCCAACACTGGCCTTGCTGGACATGAGATAAACTCTCAAAATCATTTGGGTATGATTGTATGGCATTTTCAGAAAATACACTGATCTAATTAAGTTTTCAGTTAGCTGGAGAAAGTTAAGTATACTTGTGGATTTTTAGAGCTGGCTCTGTATTTGAAAACAAGCTGTTCCAGTCAGGTTTACATTTCCTTTTTAGGATTTAGTTACTGATGTGGTCTTGGACCATGCTTGAGCACTTCAGTTTTTTGGAGTCTTCTTTAGCTTCAATCTGCTGCTTGTCTCTTCAAAACTTTAGCTACCAACTCTCCAAAGAGGAAACTATTAATTAAATTGGATTAGTGTCTTATGAGTTGAGAAATGGAAGAGGACAAAGACTTTATGATTCTTTAGAAACTATTTGGTGGAAATACTGGTCAGCTCTGCTACACTAATCAATGCCTTTGTGCAGTAGCATTTATTAATTGGGATTGTTGTAACAGAAAGCCTGCTGTCGCTTTAATGTCATCTACTTTCTTACTGCTTTGGAACATTTTTCCAGGAGTTCTGGACATCCAGAAATCCTGTATGAATGACTGCTGTAAATGTGCAGATAGTGTGCTGCAATATTTGTGTACTAGGTCTATTGCAAGAACTTGAAATTGGACCCAGTTTGTATAAGTGAACTGTACAGCATTCTCAGTATTCTTTACATGTTTCAGCTGCACTGGACTTGCTGTCTGCCTGGTGAGTAAAAGGCAGTAAAATAACTCTTTTAATAACCCTTTTATACAAGTGACAATATAGTTTAAATAACTTTTTAATTATGGAGAAATAAATAAAAAAAAATGTTCCTGATCAAATGCTTGTACATCTTCATAAATGATTCCTAGGTGGATATTTTACAGAAAATGTGTTGCTAATGAGCCTTACAGTTATATTGTTTTAACCATAAAATATTGACAAGATAACAGATAAAACATAAAGAAGCGTGAATTTTATTTTTTTTCTATAAATTGTCTTTCTTGTTATGGGTTGCTATCTGCAGCCAGAGAAGACTGACAACCACTTTGGGTTTTTTTGATCATGGGATGTAACTGACTAAGCTACTTAATATGAGTGAAATGTTTAAAACCACTCCATAAAATTAATGCTATTATACTAAGGAAGCTTCTTTTTATTGCTATTCTGTGCAGGTCTTTTGACCTGAATTCAGGTTAAAACAAACCTGAATATTAAATCTGAATATTAAATCTGCTCAAGCTATTTGATTTGCTTCAGTGTTGGAGCAGATAATCCTTACTGTGGTTAAAAGGTGAAGTCTGTGACTATCTCTCAAATATATGTTGTCTTAACTGGAAGTAAAAGGATTCTTTGTAATTTATCCCTGTGACAAACCATGCAATGACCTGGACTGTATCACTTAATCAATTAATAGGAATGTAAAATTTCAAGGCTTTTTTCAGCTGTTCTTCCTTGTATTGTCATCATTCTCTGATAAACTGGAGAATTTCAGAGACACTTCAGTTAAATACCTGTGCTGGTATAGATAGAAAGATAGAGCTAAAATAACAAGACTTCAAAACAGTTTTACTGGCTTCATGTTCATGATTCTTCTGTATTCAGAATTTTTGCATTATTTTGGAGATAATTGAAAAATATGAAACTGAACATAAA
The DNA here is from genome assembly GCA_024611175.1 of Megaceryle torquata. Lineage (NCBI taxonomy): Eukaryota > Metazoa > Chordata > Aves > Coraciiformes > Cerylidae > Megaceryle > Megaceryle torquata. The sequence goes on from JANIJG010003526.1 coordinate 45,252, forward strand.
GCTTTTAAGAATGTCCTGCAGCTCAAAATCTATTTAAAAATATTTTGTAGAGTATAATGTCCTCTTCTTTAAAGGCACTGTAGAGAGCAGGGGGATTGGATACCTGGTGATACAATTATGTGAAAATTACCATGATATTGGTGAACTGAAATAATAAACATCAATGTAATAGTTTCAGAAGTTAGGCATACAGTGTATACTGAAATCTTGTCCATCTATTTTTTTAAACAAATTTTAATTTGAGAAAGTTCAGTTTTCCCTTAATCAGGACATAGATTTTAAGAACACTGGAAGAAGGTGAGTAAGAAGACCAAGAGAAAGAAGTTGAGTATACGTTGTTAAAGTTCTTTGATTTTTGAGGATTATTTTTCAGGAAACACAGATCACTCCTAGTATTACTCACTCATCCATTCCCAAAAGAGCAATTGAATTGAAAATTCTAGGATTTAGATTTAATCTGAAGAGTTCTGTTTTATAAAATATTATTTGCAACTATAAAGGGTGAAAAATTTAAAGTGTAAAAAGAGAAAAATCATAATCACATGGCTACAGATCTGAGGATATAAGAAAACCACCATATTTTTATCCAGTGTGCTGTAAACTGGAACTGCTGTCGGCTTCCTGGAAGCCATACTTTAGTTGCTTGTTTTCAAGATGTCTTTTGCTTAATGCTTGCAGGTAATGCAGGAAACATCACTGTATGTTATGATATTGTTTTGTTCTCATGGTTTGTTTTTATGTTTGTTTCTTTCCTGTTGTATGACTCTTTCAGGTTTAAACCATTTTTAAACACCTGTGAGCAGTGCAGGATGGGTATTAAGTTAAATAATAGTATTAAGTTAAAAACCATAGTTCTGCAAAAGGGAATGGAAAAGGAGGACTACACATTAAAATTGTATATATTGACAATATGTTGTTATGGCTGTCATTAAACTTAACCTTAAAGAGAAGCATTAATCCTTTTAAAACAAGAGTAGAAATACAATGTAACTATTTCTGGTTAAGCTTTCTCACTTTTCCTGACAGTTGTCATATTACTCTCATGTCAAAGTAATTATTATATTATTTACATTTGGATCACTTTTAATATCTTTCTGTTGTATCAGGTGCTACAAGAGTATTTTGCCTTTGTGATACTTTATTTTATGCTTGAAAGTGAAAATATATAAAATCTGCTGTTAGCAGAAACAGTGAAAAATAGCAGAATTTGTTAAATGCATGATGTACGTAATGCTGAAATATGTACAAATGGAACTGTAGATGTCTCAGTAGACAGATTTTAAAAGTCCACCCCATTAAACAACAAACCTTTACCATACTTATCCTAGTGCTTAAAACTGCCACATTTATACTTTTGTGTCTTTAACAAGCATGACGGTTGTTCCCTCACTGATGAGAGGGAATGGCAAACCCCGTTAACAGGTTGATGGCACTGGAGTTGCGTGAAGTTTCCATTCTGCTTCTTGGGAAGCTGATAAAATTAATAGGCATTAACTCAAGGCTTATTTGAGGAACTGAGCTCATCCCCACCATGGGCCATCAACAGGACATCACAGTGTTTATAACTTAAAGTCCTCTTCTTCCTCCTGTGAAATTCAGTAAAAACTTTGGGGGTTTTATATGTTTTTTTTTTACATCATTTTCATTACCTATGTCTGATATGAAACAGTGTTTGATGGAGGTTGAGCCAGCCTGCAGATAGCTGCTCCAGGCATCTATAATTTGTTTAAAATGATTGGGTGGGGAAATTCTGAAGCAATCTTGAGAGAATGCATGTTGCCTTGGAGGTAATGTACTAGTGCACTAGAGTAGTAGGTTTATTGTTCCTGGGGCTGATGGTAAGTTGAGTATGTCATCAGGCTGCTGACTTGTATGCCTATCTGAGAAGAAAATGCATTGCTATAAGCCTTGAAAGAAAGTTATCAGCTCAGTAGGAAAGAATTCCACTGTGGAAAGGTGAGCAAATAGTAGGAAAAGACATTAGTAAATGAGCAACATGTATTGACAGGGACAATGAATGCATTCTGTAAAATGTCATACTAAAATGAAAGGGTTTAAAAATAATTTGCTGTTTGCCCCCTGCAGAATAGCTCCGTTGGAAATTTGAAGTACTTGTAGTTTATCTTAATTTAGAAGCATTACTGGGTTTTGGCTGAGGGAGATGAAAAAAAAAAAAAAAAGGCAAAAAAAGCATCTGTACCTTAATGTTATCTGTTTTCTTTGTTATCAGTGCTTTGCTTCTGCTGTGAAAAAAATAGTAAGACATTTGATCGTAATTCAAGGTGGTGAAAGCATAGGTGATGATCACATTATATATAATTTCTGAAATGTGATTGTCCGTTTGCTGCTTCTTAGCACGAGTTGTTAGTTGTGGTGATGGCTATTTCCTTTAATATAAGAGGACAGCCAATAAAATTGGATTAAAAAGGTATTCTTGATAATGTTGTGAAGAAAGCATGCTACTCTTGGGTAGAAGCAGAAAATTTTAGTGCTTATCCTGAGATGTTTGAGAATCCCAAATGGCTTTGGAAAATTGTATTTAGAGTTTCAATGGTTTTAACTGTGTCAGTTTTTCACAACAGGCACGTGGTTTCGCTCCTGTACCCCAAAAGTTTCATAAACAAGGCCAACATGGAGTTAATTAAGCATTAGGTAAAACAGCATATCCTTAAATCCAGACTACTGTAATACATGCAATGTACAGTATTGGTCATGAGGTGATTGCCTGTGGAAGAAAAAGTGATAAGGCACCTGAATTTTCAGAGAAGCAACAGGCTATTCTGGATACCATTTTTAAAGCTGATTACCCACTGCTGGGATCCTTCAAGTACCAATACACTCAACTATTGAATATGTATTTATTAAGTAATTTACCAGTATTATTTTTATGTGCCAAAGAATCTTGATGTGTGATGTGTTGACAACTAGTTGTAAACATTTTTAAGAAGGAGAAATTGATATCATAGGAAACCGATTCCTGGTTGTTCAAGTAGTATAAAATTAAATGAATAAGAATGATGAAAAGACCAGGGGCTTAAGTCTCATTTAAAATAATGTGAAGATCTGTCTACATGAACATGTATAAATATTTTCTTATAAGAAAAAACATGAGACTTTTTTTAAACCTTTCTCTAAGGTTAAAAGAAGGAGTCATTGGAAACAATTAAAAATACAATTTAAATTTTCTGGTTGCTTCAGCACATTCTTCCCTGAGTTTTCCTTGGGAGGACTCAGTGTGTATTAGAAGTCAGTTTTACAGATGTGGAAGTGGTCACTAGCTGGCACCCTGTTTGTATCTTAGTAGCCAAGCCAAGAGATCCAGTTAAGCAGCCTGTCACCTGTTCTGTTCACAGTTCAGTGCTGTTTTGCAAGCTCAGTGGTCAGCTGCACTGATCTGTGTTTGTAGGACATGAAGATTCTATGTAGCCTGGTCAGAAGCTGCAGTGAGTCAGTGGTAGGGGGAGATTTTATATTTGTATCTCCTGATTCCTTGATCTCTAGCAATGATGAATGCATCTATTACAGACCAAACTTTCAAAGGAAGTATGACAAATTAAAATAGTTTGGCACTATGTATTGGGTCCTTTATCTCTCGTTTTTTTAACCCTCACCTTGCGTATTGATACCAGTGGATAGATAAGTGGGCAGTAGTCAGGGTAAGTAGTCAGGGTAGTTTTTTAATTTTGGTTTGTTTGTTTTTTTGTTTACTTGAACAACTTTAGCCTACCTTGCAGTGAAACCTATGGTTTAAAATGCAGTTTTTTGACTACAGTCCATGTTTGACCTTTAAGTAAGGGCTAAATTACAGTTAAATCAATTACTAGCCATAATGTATCCTTTGAATATGTAATCTTGAACTAACTGTGAAACGGGTGATCTAGCCAAGGAATCCTACTTTGGTATGTCCCTATTCTGAGACAGATTTGTTCTGAACATTCCCCTTTCCTCACTGAAAAGATAAAAACATGTAGCGATTTGCTTAGATTTGATCTAGAACTTTTTATAGAACTTTTAGAAAGGCTATAGGATTGAAAGGATGAATGAATCAAGTAGTCCTTTAGCACAGAGAAAGCAACATATTTAATGTAAATGGCTCTTGATGAAGTTATCAAGTGATACTGCATTTTATCTTCTAGCAGAACTGTTTAACCATATAAAAGAAGAGGTTTGTTTTCAGCTAAAATATTTTGTACTTTGTTTTAAATTTAAGCTATATGCCACGTTTTGGTTGTTAGGAGGTTCTGGGTTAGTTGATACAAACAAATCAATTTGGATACTTTGAGGTAGATTTTGAAAAGTGTGCATGTGGTGTGAATAGATGTCCAGTTATCATGCTTATTGTTGTTGGATAATCTGCACAAAAAACAGGCTTGTTTTACAGCATGGAAATGCTGTAATGAATAAAGCATGCTTTTTTTTTTTTCCAGATGAAGTTTTTGACTGAATTCAGATAATACATTAAGCATTGATATTTCTCTGGTGCAGTATATATACGAAGAATGTCTGAAATGACAGCTTTTTTTCTTTATTTAAAAGCGGACATCTCTATCTTCACTTATCTTAAAACATTTTAATAACTGACTACCAATTATGTTTTATAGGATTTGATTTTTGTGCAAAGGCCTTATCAAAAGCTTTTAATGAGGTGCTTTCTGCTGAGTTAATGATATGTTTTAGATGGCATTTCTTATACCTATCTTCAATAGACATATTCATACGGTGTGATTGTAATAATCAAGTTTCAATCAAACCATACTTAGTATGACAAATACTGCGTGAGATTGTAATGCAGGTATTCGTGCTCTTGATAAAGGGCTTAATTTGACTCCTAGCAGAGACAGAGAACCACTATTGATTTTTATATCAGAATTCAAAATAGCTCTTATTTGTCACATATAAGAGAAATTGCTGCTTAATTAAAACTGAATAAAACACTCACTATTATGTGGTAATACTAAAAGTATCACATTGTGTTGCAAATGTATTGTTACACAGGTCGGCATAGGTTCAGTTAGCAATTATTCTTAACAAACTAAACCACTTCTTAAACAGCTGCTTAAAACACAATTTGTTTGTATCTTTCCTGGAATGTAGATTTACTGTACCCCAAAGCTCACTCGTTCTTTTTCCCTCTCCCAAAGCAAATGTCAAAGAAATACTTGAGCAAACTATTATTCATCTTCAAATCCCCTTCAACTGGGACTGTGAGTTCATTCGGCTGCATTTTGGACATAACAGGAAGAAGCATCTTAACTATTCAGAGTTTACTCAGTTTCTTCAGGTCAGTTATTAACCTTCTTCAAAAGTAGGAGTGAAATTAATTTTCACCTCCAATAATACATCAATACCATTATAAATTTTGAGCTTATTCTGATAGTGATAATCATTAGCTGACACTAATCCTGACAGTTATGATGAACTATTATTTCTCCATACCAGTTCTTTAAGTAGTGCATATTCATTGTGCTTTAACTTGAATAACATCCTATAAAAGAATGGGGCTATATATGCTGTTTATGAAATTAACCGTTTTACTTGTTAACTGGGTTGAGGGTCTACTTCTTCTGTCATAGGAATTTAGTAACAACCCAACCTCTACCAGAGAAAGACTGCCTCCTCAATATAACCAGTTGTTATTAACCATGTAACTTCCCATATAAAGGTTTTGACTTCTTTAACATTTCTTGCAGGTATATAAATGTTATCCTAATACTTGCTCTTTTTTTTTTTTTTCTCTCACTGTCATGCATGCTACCACACACACATATTGGGAGTTTGTTCTTAAATGCAGCCAACATCCCAGGAGGCAAATCTGCTTTCCTGAGATCTTGCTGAAGCACCTTCTAGGGATCAGGCTTTAAAGGATCTCACTCCTAGGACTCAATTTTGCTGAGTGAAAAAGTTAAAAACATATTATGAACTGAACATTATACTAGAAGGAAGTAAATGAAGAAATCAGTTATAAAGGATGGAGGAAGAGTAAAGTAAAAGTAATGTACATTATAATTAAAGAGAAAGGAGTTCACAGAATTTTAGGTAATTGTACTGAGTTCCATAAATTAACACATGGTGATCACCTCATGATATTAAGTAGAGTTTTCTGTCCATCAGACCTGAAGAAAAATAGATTATGCACTTCCAGCGCTGGCCTTTAGCACAAAATAATTTTTTGATGTACTGTCTTAAAAGTAGGGAGTGATAGATGTGCTTTCATATGATTTGTAATTATTGTCCGGGATAGAAGTACATCTGGAGCAGATTCTAGAAAAGCATGTCTAGAGTGATGGGATCTGAAGTTTATATTGTAAATTGTGATAACTGGAGTTTGGCACAGTCTTTCAACACTGCAGTGTAACTTGATGTTACTCTCAAGGAATGAACTGTGTCCTGCATTTGATAGTGCATACTTTAAGTGATCCCAGGCACAAGTTTGGAACACTAGTGTGGAAAAAATCAGACTGCTAGTGAGAGGAATCTTTATGTTGGGAACCCAGAGCAAAGTGATAAATAGCTGTTCCCATTTTTATTTTTATTGTTTCAAGATTATGTCGTATAAGATACAGTAACCTCTTACTGTCATTATATAATAAAAACCCTTTGTAGGAAAGGGTAATATTGACTATGGTAATTTTGATATGTACACAACTTGGATATTATTGTCCCTCCTTTTACATCAGGTTGGTTTTCTTACTTGGTCTAATAGAAACTTGTGGGGTTTGGGCCTTGAATCAGAGCAGTTTTGTTGCACTGTGATCTAGAAAACCTTGATCTTGAGGTTATAAGACTTGAGAAATTACTGTAAAGGTGATACAAGATAGATAGTTTGCCCTCTTCTTATTGTCTGTCAGAACATGGTTATTATTTTAGCTGCTTCTAGAGGTCTGAATGACAGCTGAATGTGCTTTATTGTTTGCTTGAATAAAAGGAAACAACTTTTTCTGGACATAGAATTTACAACCATCATTATTATCTTGAGGTTAGGTTACTGCAGTGTGCTTTATATGAAGGTTTTTACAGATTGTATAGGAGTTTTAAATTGCCTAAAATGAGTGTGACCATTTCTGACATTATGGGAGGTAGCTGTTGGGGGCAGTCTAAATCTGTATTATATAATTTTCACTGTCCTGTTTATTTTCAAGTACTTTTCAATCAGTTACTTTGTAATATCGCAGTCATATTTCATCTTGGATGTGTAAGAGATAAGCTCACTTTGAGTTTTTAAGATCAGTATCAGAAGTTTTGCCAGCAGTTAAGTATTTAATAAAGAAAAAGATAGCAGACAGTACGTGGGTATGTGAAGTGTTTTTTTCTCAAATCATTTGGTAAAAGTGTATTTTTGCACAGTTGAAATGAGGATTTTCTTTGACAGAGGAATGAATCTGTGTAAGGAATCAGTATGCAGATGACTTGTTTTAGTTGAGCTGGCCTTTAAGTTTAAACTGCAGTTGTGCTGTGGTCTACACACACAGATGTACTGAGGTATGCCGTAAGAATATGAAATTAATGACAGTTTTGTGAGCATTGAGTTAAAGAATTTGCTTCTAATCTGCTATTTCTGAATATTCATTTTAGGAGCTGCAGTTAGAACATGCAAGACAAGCCTTTGCATTGAAGGACAAAAATAAAAGTGGTATGATAACTGGGCTGGACTTCAATGACATCATGGTTACCCTTCGCTCACATATGCTAACTCCATTTGTGGAAGAAAATTTAGTTTCAGTAAGTGTAAAGAAAAGTACCTTGAATTCAGTGTTTATTAGCTGTTATTATTTCAAGATGTTACTGCTTTTCTCCCACTTTGTCTTCTCCTACCTCTTTATCACTGCCTTGGTGCTAGAAATTATCACCTTCAGAACAGAGTGTGTAGAGGGAAACATGGCAGTGCTCCTTGGCTGCAGTAGTGGAAAAGTTTGTCAGTCTGGTTTGCATGCTTAAAGTGCTGTTTGAAACAGTTCTCAGTCTACACTACTTTCCACTAAAGCAAGGCAAACTGTACTCGGCACAGAAAGACCTTTCATTTAGGGCAAAAGCATCTAATTTTTATATTTGAAAATATGACAGATCTCAAAAGGTGGTCACCACTAAGAGTTATGTCCTTTTATATACTCTTACATTCTTTTTCAGATGAGAATTTTGAAAATCAGTATGTAGATCCTAGAGGAGTAGAATGGTTACTGCTGTGATAGTCTGGCAAGATCTGTAGGATAAGTAATGACATAGAAGTCATAAACTAAAACTTTTTTATAGTATAAAAAAAGTATCCAAGAATGAAAGTTATACAAAATGTAAAAGAATAACTTTTATCTTACTATTTTACCTGTAAATCTTGCCTTGCCTAGCTAATAAGGTATACTGTCTTCCATAAAATATATAGTATCTACTAACTTTAGACTTTGAAATAAACTATCACTGCCGTATACAGTGCAAGGAGTCAGTGCCTTTATCTAAAGTATCATTTATATGCATTTCTCTGTTAGAAATATAAACTATTACAAAAATACTCAGTGACCCATTTTAGTGTGTGTATATCAGATAAATTGAATAATGATCTACTTACAGGATTATTTCCTGCTTATTTCCTAATGTTCAGTTTTAACCAAAAAATAGTATCCTGTCTAATAATTCTCCCCTCCTGTTTCTATTAAAAATATCTTAAAATTACAGGAATAGATAGATATCTTCAATTCTTTCCTTATTGCCACAAATAGACATTTCTGTAATTTGTAATAATATGTTGTAAAAGAGCTGAAGGCACTTAACTGCATTTGTTTAAATTTTAAAGGCAGCTGGTGGAACTGTTTCACATCAGGTCAGCTTCTCCTATTTCAATGCATTTAATGCCCTTTTGAATAACATGGATCTTGTTAGGAAGATATACAGCAATATAGCAGGTACAAGAAAAGATGTTGAAGTCACAAAAGGTAAAGTATATTTCCCATGTTTTATTAATTTTTTTTTTAGTTCTGTCCAATTTGTTATCTGGTGTTGTATATGGGCTAAGGCAAGTCAGAAGCTGCAATAGTATGCAAGGTTAGGGCTGCTGGGAAAGTATTAAAAGACTGATTTTTGTCCTCACAGGTGAGTAGTGATTTTCAGCTAACTCATTAAGGTGGAGAATTGGGATTCTGGCAGGAGTTCTGTTGGCCTTGTTAGTTCAAATGGATAACTTCAAGTCAGTATATTCTTAAGAATTTTACCACTCCTTGAATTGGATGCATGGTTGCTTAGAGATAGAAGGTATCCAGAGAAAGTGATAGAATGGATTAAGTTTGAAAATCCATCATCAGTAATCTCCATGTTGTTTTAGCTCTGTTACAGCTTCCTTATCCGTGAATAAATCTTTTTCTGAAAAATAGTAATAATTTATAACTTCTTAGTGCTTACTTGCCTGAGTGATTTTATATATAGTTTTTGTCTGTTAGGACATAGCTAATCCCTGTGCATATGAAGGGTAGCCCTATTTCAGTCTTCTCAGGCCTAAGTGGGCTACATTTTATAATGGATTTTATCACCAGTTTTATTACCTGTATGGATGGGACCAGCTAAGCCTATGTATGGTAAAAAGCATGCCAAATGTGTGTGTTTGTTTGTTTGTTTGGTGTATGCTCTGCATACTTTCATCCCTAAAGGAAAGCATAAAATGCCTGTCCTCAGTCTCCAAGTGGTGCTAACAAATTGCCTAGCAATGGTTTTGGTGCAGATGCATAAATACACCTTGCTTCTATATTCTCACTGCTCAGACTAGATTTCCTGCAATTATGTCATTAACATGTCATGTGATTTGGCTAGATGAAAACCTAAGTTTATGGTCATTCAGAGCTAGTAGAGAAAGAGATCTGGACATGATGGCAGTAGACGAGTCAATTGTCCTTAAAGCTGTGAATGATGGACCATTATTCTGTCCTGTTCTGTTTTACAGAACTTTAGAAACAAGAATCACAAACTATGTGTGTGGTTTTATTAAGCTTGCTAATATGAGGATTTTTGTTGACTTTGATGAATTCCTACTGTAAATCAAAGTTGGGGCATCAGACTTGCTTTGTGTTGAAAAGGCCTGTTTCAAGGCAGGTGTTCTCCTAAAGATACCTCTTCCTTCTGCATTATGGATTTTGCTTCTTGGTGATAGATTTCATTTTTAAGGTGTTAAAGGTATTCATGAGCATTTATAGAGGAAATATGACAAATAACACAGTTGCTTTATTCTCTTTTCCCTTTAAAATCAGAGGAATTTACCCATGCTGCAATCCGATTTGGACAAGTTACACCACTGGAAATAGATATTCTCTACCAACTTGCAGATTTATACAGTGTTACTGGGTAACATAGTAATTAATTTTATAATTTAAAAATAATTATTTTGCTGTTTTCTGTGTGAAAATGCTCATTTTCATCTTAAATTTAAAAAGTGTGTTCCACTGTATTTTATTACAGTAGCTTATGCAATGTAAACTGACTTTGGGGTATGCATGGGTTTTGTAAGTGAGTTGTGTATATCAAGCACAATTATTAAGTGTTGTATTATAGGTATACATATAAAATAGCAAATTACAGTAGTTGCAAAAGGCTACTTTTAAACACTGATGATGTTTTGCATGGGTCTTTAATGCATGTGAAGTCTTAGGTAAGAAAACCTAGAAGTAGTTTAATTTGTGTATTGTATCCCTTATTACTTGTAATCAAGTACTTTCTTCTGAATAATCCTAGTTCCCTTTCTGTCAACTTGTGAGCTACAAGAAGAGAATGCCCTTCTAACTCTAAGGATTCTTTATTGCAGTGTAGCAGACTTTTTAGACAGTCATTCAAATATGATGGGTGGTTTTTTTAAACCTAGGATATTTTCTGTGGGGTGTAGCCAGGCATACTGTATTGAGTATGTTTGATATGTCACCTAACAGTAATTTACTTTTTTCTGCCTTGTGTAAAGGCGCTTAACTTTGGCAGATATTGAGAGAATAGCACCACTGGCTGAAGGTGCATTACCTTACCACTTGGCAGAACTCCAGAGGCAGGTGGGTAGAAGTGATAAATATAATAAAATTGTTGAAGTTAAGTGAATTTTTACATGCACTTGCGTATGAAAAATAAGAATAATACTCTTTAAACAGATCCCTAACAAGTGAAACATGCTATGTGTATTGATATAAGGATAGAAATGGGTCAGACTATTGGGTATCTGTCTAAAAAAGATATTGGATGTCATGCCTGTTTAGATATGAGCAGGTATAGATACTTGGGATTCCTTACTGTGAATGCATTTATTCAGTCCTTTACCAAGGCAGTCTAACTCTGTGATTATAAAATTATTTTTAGATAGTAAAAAATATGAGCATTAAATGCAAGACTTATAAATGTATTATCTTTTGAAAAATTGGATGAAATGGTGGCCTGAACTATTTATTGAAAATGATCATTGAATTTTAACATAGATGTTCACTATCTGACCTAGACAGCAGAAGGGGAATTCAGATTTATTGGGACTGATTAAAAGGGTAGAATTAGAAGATGAAAAATACGGCAGTAGAATGTTAGCCCTCTATAATACCAGACCTTTCCATTCATGTTTGCAATCTTTGCTTTTATCATAGTTTCCTTATTAAACATATATATGGTTAGGACAGAGTAAGACTCCCAGACTGTGCAGTAGGATTTTGAACATGAGTTCATCTTACTTTTGATGGCTATTTTTACAGCTCTATGAACTGGAGATTTAGGATCAAACATTATGCAGGTGTTTATCTATTGGTTAGACTTTCTACCAGATACTGGGGCACCATACTGCTCACTTTCAGCAGTACAGCTTGTAATCTTTTGTTGAAAAGAAGTCTACATTTTGGGGGCTTATCTTCACTTTATTTTGGTTCATCATCTTACCTGAGATGTCGTCTTTTGCAAGGAGATCTGGCTAATGCTAATTAAGTAGTGAATTAAACTTCACCTTGACCTTCATCTAAGGCTGAATCTGAAATACTCTTGGATACTGAAGTACACAACATAATGAGGCATCTGCTGTGCTGCTAATAGAAATACTCTGTTCCATTCCATTCCAGATATATTTTAGGAAAATCCTTTTTCTGGAGCATTTTGTAAGTGACTGGTCTCATGAGTGTTGTTCAGGTGGAATTAACTCAACTGTTAATAATGTAAAGATAATAATGCATTCAATAAATCCTAGAAATGGTTACACAGCAGATTGAGAAAGGAAGACATACATATACATGGTGAATTATATGCTTGCATAATCATTAAATACATAGGCTGGTTGCACGTTGATGTTTATTATATAAACCAAGAAAAATAGCATCTTATATTAAAAGTTTCTGATGTGCAACCTTTTATTTATTTTTACTGTTAGAACTTCACAAGAAATTGCAGTTCTGCAGAGCTGCACATTCTCAAGTAAGCTTTACCAGAAAATAAAGTTGTGTTCATCTGAACCTGCACATTTTGCTCCAAGGATGTCTCCACGTCCCCTTTCCCTCTGTAATATACCAAGGGAAGTAGGATATCTAATTCTTAAGATCTTGTATGAGCACATCCCATAGATCTGACTAATACATCTTTGTGTACTCAGTAAACAAAATTTCTCATTTTGGTGATTCCATTTTCTTAGAATGTCTAAGCAACTCCAATTCTTTCTCTCTCAGTCTGTACTAAAAGTTTTATGGAGTGCCTATCAAGACATTTGAGGCCTCTGATTCCCAAGTGGGCATATGCTGTCTTGCGCTGGGTTCTGCTCCCAGTTGCCCACACCTCGCTTGGTACACAGACAGCTGAGCTTATGAGTCAGCTGCTGAATGGCTACGTCTTTCAGCTCAGCATTTATGGCAATCTGACGCTGGTGATGAGGCACATTGAAATGCTGCTCCTGAATTGCTGTGATTCAGCAACTGATGGCCAAGTAGCTCAGCCATCTGGGCTGTTGGGGCAGGAGAACGTGCAGCTAGCAGCAATACCTTTGTCAGCCATTCCAAGCTATGCTGTGTCCCGTAAAGTGAAATTCAGATTCTGTAACCTGGTGATAACAGTGACAGACAGTACTGCTGCAGGGTGGTCTGAGATAAAGCGGCAACGCAGTGACAAAATTGCCTGTGCCTTGTTCACCACTTAAATGTCCTGCATTTGTCAGTGGATGAGACTCCAGGAGTCGGTCTGAAAAGAAAAGCTTGTGTTTGTAAAGCCTTTTATTTCTCAGCCCGCTTTTTACACATACTGCAAAGAGGTTCCTTTATATCCACTACAAAATCTAGGAAATGTATCAGTGACAGGAAAATCTTAAATTAGTTACACTTCTATGGTTGAAAAATTGTCCTATATGGAATATAGCAAGTTTTCCATATGAGAGTGTATTTTGGTTATTGCCATTACAGGTGGATGGATCATTCAGTTCTCTTCCAAATAAACTGGTCTAAAACATAGCGGTTCTTAATGTTCTGTTGTCCTTAGGCTATGAGATGTATCTGAGCCAATGAAATAAGTGTCCAAAATCCACCTAGTGGTAGCAGTCTTCCTTGTGGATTCCTGAAGACAAGAACAGTGAAATTAATTGATAAAGAAGTGTGTATATAACATTTATCCAGACTAATGAGACATATTTTTGATGAAGTTTTGTAATTGCACTTCTAACTGACAACTTTAACTGTTGTGTTTGTGGCACTCACCTTTCCGAGTAGACAACATACTAACAGTTTATTTTACACTTGAGGGTTACCTTTGTAGCTTGGCATTCTTAGAAAACAAGCCCATTTAGAAAAGTTTTACTCATCTCTAGAACAGAGTATACTCTTTACCACATTCATAGTACATTATGTTTTCATCCTATTCTACATTCCATGTTAAGAGAGGACAGCAGAAAGCCGTCATTTCATTTTATTTTTTTTAAAAGGAATGTTTTTTCACTAGACGTTATCCTAAGTGAACCTTATATTACCTTATTTAACTGTATGGACAAAATGAAAGCTATCCCTTTGTAGAAGAGGGACTATCATACCAGTGAGGTCCAGCTGTTCCTGGAAAATTAAAGCAAGCCCATAATCACTTTTACGTGATTTCAATATTCCTTCTTAAAGGAAAATCTAAATTTTTACTTAAACTCTTATCTGTAGATTTGGTAGAAATGGAAATTAGTCTTCTTTCAACCATGTTTACTTTATTGTCAATTTTGTCATTGTGTAAGGTTTTCTTAAAACCTAGCAGCTGAATATCCTATGGGGATGACAACTACAGTAATTTTCTGTTTATAAATATTCATGATTTGAAAGCTATAGCATTAATTACATTCATTTGCATATCCATCTGAACACACAAGTAAACTGCAAACTTTGTGGACATTTACTTAATAATATAAAAGTGTCATTTCCTTCACAAAGAGTTTGATTTTCAACATCCAGTGACATATTCATTAAGAATAATGTCTGAATGTAATGATTGGATTTTGATGAGAACTCTGTGGAGATTAGAAGAAGGAGAATAACCTTAAAACAGCTAAAAGGAAGCAGGTGTGCTAAACTAGGAGAAACTCTTGTGGAATGAAGAAGCAGTCCTGCCTGTAAGCCTTTTTGGGGTTTTTGTATACCTGTACACAGATATGCACATGCAGTAATCTTCTGTAGTTTAGAATTTCTTTATGTATGCAAATATCTTTGTATTTTAGAATTTTTTTGTAGTTTGGGGTTTTTTGTTTGGTTGGTTTGGTTTTTTTTAGACCAGGAATATTTAGTGTCTTGAGATTAGTGAGGACATTCTTCAGATTCATTGCTTCTATTTGCTTGTAAAGGCAGTATGTTTGATTTGTGCTTTTTTAATGCTGGTCCATGTGTGCAGTTTATAACTTGATTCTACCCAGAATTTCTGTTAGGCTATATTGCTGGGGAAGGAAAATGTCCCGTGGAAGGAATTAATGGCAGCTATATCTTTTTCTTATGTGGCAAAACTGTATAAAATGTAGTTAATTATTTTTTACAGGTAGTGATCCCATGTCAATCTCATAGGCTTTTGTCCTATATTATGTACATACAGCGTAACATTAATGCAACAAAGCTGGGTTTTTGCACATCCAGTGTAATACCAGTCCAAACAGAGTAGCTTACACTGAGGTACATGCTGTCTTTCTGTGGATATTCCACTTTCCAAAGTTTCAGTAAGATGAATGTAATTTACTTAAGTTGCTTATGTAGTGCAGACAATTTATACTGCATAATATAAATTCTTCTCTAATGCCCTTATGTTTGGAAGAAAATTTGGCTCATCTTGCATACTTTATAGTACAAGTTTGTGAATACTTAAATCTTGTTTATCAGTTACCTTGTTTCTGATAACCATTTAATAATAGGATTATGAGTCTCTGCAAATATTTTCTGTGCAGACTTGTATTTATTTAGAACACTAATACATTTGTAGTAGTGTTGAAGTTAGTTGAAGTAGTTACTGAAGTGAGTGACATTATCATGGTATCTGTAAATTATTAACTGCCTGAAAAAGTCTTGTGGAGAGTATTTTGGGCAATGATTAACTTTTTGATTGTTTTGAAGGCATGAAATATGTTTATGCTATATATTACTGTATAGGTAATCTTAAAATGTATCCTGTACTGATAGGTGTATAGTATTCCCCCCCCCCTCCCCCCCCCTTAATATAAAGTTGGGCTTTTTTAAATGTTTTTTTTCCTCACACAGCATTCTTCTGGAGGAGTAGGCAGGTCTATCTGGCTCCAGGTAGCTGAGTCAGCTTACAGATTCACTTTGGGCTCAATAGCTGGAGGTGAGTAATATTTCTGGTTTCTCTTTTCAAGCTTGGGTTAGTTTAACATGGTCTTGCTGGACTACTTGGAATCATCTAAAGTGCATATACACATAAAGAGATGGATGGTTGAACCACTTTTGGTTGTGCCATTCCCTTTCTTCCTTTATCGCTTCTGTTCTAGTATCCTTCCACAGCCCTCTGAAACTCTAGTCCAGTAACTGATTTCCTTCCTGGCAATTAAGATTGTTTTGGGTTTGTTTTTTTTTTTTTGTTCTGCACTCTTTGTTTTATGTAATAGTGTAATCCATTTTCCTTGAGAGTTTTTTCTAGGCTTTCACTATTGTCATTCCTTTCTTACTTCCAACATATCAGAGATGTTATTGACTTATATATTCTTTGTGTTTAAATAAATGCTATAGAAAATCATCATAATATTTATATACAACACGGCAACAATGACTTTGCAGAATTAATACTCCAAATGCTTTCTCGTAGCTGTTGGTGCTACTGCGGTATACCCCATAGACCTGGTGAAAACTCGTATGCAGAATCAGCGCTCCACTGGTTCAGTTGTAGGAGAGTTGATGTATAAAAACAGCTTTGACTGCTTTAAAAAGGTTTTGCGTTTTGAAGGCTTTTTTGGTCTTTACAGAGGTGAGTGAATATGTAGATAAATATGCATATAACCTCAGGAATTTTCTGCTCTGTTTGTGGTTTGGTTTTTTATTGGTTAGTTGGTTTTTGGTGGTGGTGGTGGTTTGGTTGGTTTGTGGGGGGTTTTTTTGTTGTTTTTTTTTGTGTGTGTGTTTTGTTTTGTTTCAACAGCTAGTTTCTTATGGGAAAACCAGGAAACTTGCTATCATGTACAGTTTTGCTTCTGTATCATAGAGCTCAATATTTATCTTCCCTTGAGCACTGTTCATCATAACTATTGCTGGTAAAAATAGTGCATTTTTTTGTTCTTACTGATTTGTTCCTTGCTGCTTCAGTTGTTTAAAGTCCTAATTTCTTGGGTGTGAGTGTTATGGATGTGATTGTTATCTCACAAACTGAGGATTATAATTTTTGTCTGGGGGTGAACATCAGGAACACATTAGCATCTGATGAATAAACATCCATTTTACTGCAAATATTATTTTGTTAAGAGACAAAAGACAATAATTTTGAAATGTACCTGGTAAACTGGATGCCAGAATTTAGGCCTCATGCTTCTGCAGGTAGTGGGATTGGTTTTATAATTTTATCTTGTGAACAAGAAATTGAATCCTGCTGTTGTATTATGTTGTGCTTTGCTTTACTTTAAAATATCAACAGCAGAACTCATTGTAATCTAAAAAAAGAAAAAAAAAACTTATCTAAAATACAGGTTAAGAATTCAAAGCAACTTTTTATCAGTTTTATCAGTTAGACTGGAAGCTATCTTACATCTTGTAGTAGCTTAGGAGAAGATTCTGAAACAGTTTATCACATCGCTAAGGTGACTTATGTAGAGGGTACATACAGTCCTCTGAAATGGATATTTCGTTGAATTCTCTGTCATTTCGTGTAACTTAATGAAGTGCACAATTTTCATAAGGATCAGTAAGGTGTATGTATTAATTGGCACTCAAAATCACTTCTGTGATAGTCACAGCCTTTTTTTCTGCTTTGCAATGTGTTCTGTCAGTGAAGACACTGGACAATGTCCTTTGAGGACTGTCTGTGAAGTTTTTGCATGTGAAAGTCTTTGGATTTTGAAGAATCCAGAGGGTTTTTGTAATCTTGTGGGATTTTGCTATGCAAATGAGTAGAGGGAGGAATATGTCAGTGAAAATGTTAATGAAATAGGTGTAATCTCCATAAATTACATTTTACTGCTAAATTGTTTTCCTTTTTTGTTGTTAAGTCCTTCAAGAAAGCAAATAGTCCTTAAGTTACATTTATGAGAATATTTCTACAGTGCTGTTCTACAGTACTGTTTTCTTTCTCTTCGTGCTACACTCCCCTCCCAACCACATGGTTTTGTACAGCAGCTTCTAAAACTGGTCATTTGATATTTTTCTTATTGTTTTCTAACGTTCTTCAAACTGAAATCAAGGATGATTCCACTGATGAGTTAAAACCAATGCTTTACACTTGAGAAAAAAATGTCCTTGTTTGAAAGGATGTCAGTTTGTTAAACTTTCTAATAGTCTGTTTAAAAATTGTTTTTAAGGTTGTTCACCATAAGAAGTTCATGTAGTTGTTTTGGAAATGTTACATTAATGGTCAGCATGCTACTAAGGTCTTGAACTCATAGAATTAGGTGGTCTGTGGAACTACGTTTAAACTAAATAATAGAAACTTTCATGGAGTTGGCTGTGTGTCTGTTACTGGATTCTTACAGTCCTGAGCTGGATTAGTCTAATTGTATTGCAATATAATGGTACAATATAGTAGTCTACTGAGGTTAAGAAATAGAACAATGCATAGTTGAAAGTTCACATTTTTAAATAAAAACTTAAAAGCTTTGGTCAAGAAAATGATAACACTTTTGGGTCCTCACATTCCACTTCAGAACTAACGAAGTATCTTCTAAGGTCCCTCACTAGATCGTACAGGGTCCCAGGTTCCCTGGCACAACAAATACCTGTGTGCAACGAGTTCAAATACATGAAAGGGATTGGGGGGGCTTGTCTTGTTCTGTTTTGTCTGGTAGTTTTGGATTTTTAAAGTGTAGGCACTGCAGAGCTGGATTTTCTTTTCATAGCAGATGAGAGATTCAGGCTGGGAGGGAAGCATTTCTTTTTATTATTGTCAACCTTTCTTTGTATTTAATAACTACCTTTCTTCAGCATAGTAAGTCTGTAAATCTCCCAGAAAGTACTATGTTGAAAGAAAACACTACGCTGCATATATTAATGGCTGCACTTTCTATTTAGGTGCATTTGCTCTGAGCTTCCTTTTAAGAAAGTAGTACAAAAATTCTACAGGCTGAGTACTTTAGGTAATTTTAAACATTTTAAAATTAATTTTTAGCTGTTGTTCTTTTGACTTAATGGATTGTGGAATACTACATTGATACAGTTTTGTTGCCATTATCTGATATTTGATATAATTAGTGTGGGATTATTTGTTAGTTAACTGGCAAAAACTTTTGACAAATTGATATTCCTTAACTATGGATTAACAGTAGGAAATGAACACTTCAATAAATATGAGCCTTTTAAGTTTTAGAACCAGTACATATGCCAAAAGGACTGTGGAGAAAATGGATTTAGAAATAACTGATACTGTCATAATCTTGTATGTTAGGAAGTTAAGACTGCCATCTACTGCTTTTTTTTCTTAAACCTATTAGTTCCCAGAAAAGCACATGTGCTTTTGTCAAATGGCAGTTCATTTTGATAGTAGGTGTTTTCCAGGAGCAAGGGCCTTTTCAGTCTGTTTCTGTCCACTAATGCTACCTTTTGGTGAGATTAAAAAAATACTTAATGGTAGTAGGGTTTAAAGAAGTTCATGCTACCATGTTGGACTGAACAAGAGAAAATCCTTTATATCTTTATTATCCTTATATCCGTTGACTGGAGCCTTCAGAAAACTCAGGTTAGTGAGTCAAGTAGAAGTGAGTTGATAATATATCAATTGTATATATCTCACAATTACCTTCCTGTTTTAAAAAGTAATTGCAAGCTTTATGGAAAAAAAATATATTAAGGGGCTTAAAAAAATCAAATTAACTCTTACACAGTAGACATATGCAAGGTGTGTGTTCAGTCCTTACCATTTTTTTTTCCTTATGTACAGCAACAGCATCAGGCTTGACTTGATTGTGGAAGGCAGATCTGGGTACCATTCAATTCTCACTACCGTTTTCAACAGAAAACATAATATGTAATTGTATTGGTATAAATATGCAGTGCTTTAGCAGCATCACATACATAAATGCCATCTACCTCAAAGGATATCCCATGTGCAGAAGGGCCCTGTAGAGCTCTTATAAAATACTATTTTCTCTATTAGGAAGATAATGTTGCCTTATGATGTCTTTGTTTCTATAGGCTTGTTACCACAGCTGATAGGTGTTGCTCCAGAAAAGGCTATTAAGCTAACTGTACGTATCTTTTTTTTTTTTTTTTTCCTGGCATCCTTTTGTTTGTTAACATACACAGGATTTATTTCCTAAAATGTGTGAAAGATGACCACTTACAAGCACTCTAATATATGTGGTTACAGATGTACTTGATATATGTTAGTAAGGAAGAAAAATAAAATTGTGTGTAATGTATTGTATCTTTATTAGGTTAATGACTTTGTCAGAGACAAATTTACTAAAAAAGATGGTTCCATTCCACTTCCTGCAGAGGTCCTTGCCGGAGGCTGTGTAAGTATCTGTCCTGTATTCCTAGGAAAAACTCATTCTCAGTCATGTGCACAGTAGTTGCAGTGACAGTCAATGGGTGTGTTTTGTTGATATGAACAAAACTAGTTTGGTTTGGGGTTTTTTTTTTTCCATCCCAGTCACAAGAACTAAAAAAGTACTTTTTTCTGTTTGGAAAGCTTTGCATAGTTCTGAGTTCCCTAGGAAATATGTGCCTGAACAACTTCTTTTGGCCCAGTTTTTAACTTCCCGTTTCAGGTTTTATTCACAAAAGGCTGAAGAGAGGCTGCCTTTTTTCCCATCCCATGCTTCTGCTTGGCTTTGGTGTTCATGGTTTAATAAGATACAAGTAGTCCTTGAGAATGGATTATAGAGATCATGTTTGAGTTTCCTTTGGTGGGGGGTATGGAGCTAGGACAGTTTAAAAAAATCTCTTTCTTGCTGAAGATTTTAAGAAGTATTACCCTCTTCAACTTGCTATACGTGAAGTTTTTCTGCTTGTAAAAATCTGGAAAAAATAACAGATAACAGGTATGAGTGAATTTTCTGTTTAAATAACTTTGTATAAAATGTAGCTTCATTACTGCAGATCCTAACTACTTCCATCATCTAAATACAGTTGAAAAACAAATTGGTTTTTTTTTTGAGACTCAGAACTGTATTTCAGTGGATCTCTTAGCAATCTGTAAGTGGTTTGAATTTATATTGATACTTTTTTGTTCTGTTTTATTTTGGTTTTGGTTTTGCACATTGGCTAATTTTATTTGTGGGATTCCCCAACAGTTGTTAACCCTATAAAATGTTTAAGACTTGAGTTAGGTTTCTTTTGTGTCAGAGAACACTAATAACTTCCAGTTGAGTAGGCTGACAGGCTGGTATAAAACCACCTCAGCTTACAACAAAACCTGGGGCAGAAAGGTTGTTGACCTCTGCAAACTTTTAATTCAAAGAAGCAGCCCTGAAGGGAGACTGCTTATAGTTCTGCCTGATTGAATCTGGCAGCCTGGTACATGCTTGAGCCTTCACCTGTCAGTGTACAGCGTTTATTTTCTGAGAAATGTGAGAAAGCAGCTGTGATGTATAGCTAGCAAAAGACTAACCTTTTTCTGGAAAGCTCAGTAATGCAGAAAGCACATACAGGTAATTTGTAACAGAAGTGAATATTCATTGGTGTTTTTCCTCTCTGTTATGGTTAAATTCATCATGAAAATAAAATATCTGAAATCAGGTTTATTATTTAACATTATTTTGTACTAAAATGTATAATATTAAATTAAATCTACATCGAAGGCTTTGTCACTTCCTGGTAGGTACAAAGTAAGTTGTTACAAAACAACTTAGCTGTCTAACTCCAGTGAACATGCGGTAACTGGGGAGAAGTCTAAGTTTCAGATAACCTTTAGGAAATGTGGATGTTTCTGTAAATCTGAGCAGATTTATAATCACTCAAAATACAATACTTCTGGCTGACTGTCTTAGCTGATGTTCTCACCTCCTTTTTCAAGATAATACCTCACTCAATCTGGGAGAATTTTAAACAAAGTTGGCCTCTGTAGGAGAGGAGTTGGCCACAGTTTAGCAGCCTCAAGGATGTTCATTTCTTTGTAGCATCCTCTGGATCCTCTTGATACCATACCAGTTGATGACTTTTCTGTATGTACTGCTGCTTAGTTTCATTTTAGCAATTTCATTTCTTCCAAAATACCAGAATCATCTTAGTAGGTCTCTAAAGTTTATTCTGAAAGTATCAGTTGCCTAAAGCCGTAGTAGCAAGTTCACATGTTAGTCTTTTGCTTTCTCATCTTCAGTCATTTTCATCCTCCTTGTGACAGCTCTTTTCTATGCTGACTTGCTTGGAAATAGAGTTGATCTTCGCACTTCTGGTGTCCATTGTATACCGTTTTTCTACAAAATAATATGACACATAACCAACAGTTACATCTGAGCTTAGTCCATTTCTTTGTGCAGGGGCACATGAGACTTTCTATTTGTGTGATGTTACCTTTCTTCTTCATCTTTCCTTTATTCCTTCACTCTCTTTTAGTACAAAGTGATGGGTTACTGTAGTGCTGTTTGGTTTTTATATATGCAAAAATTATTTTCAGCACCTGGATTTAGGTAACTTGTTTTTTGCGGCTTTTCTTTATCATTTGACACTTAAATGTTTTGCTAATAGTACAGTGTAAATATAGGCTAAATTAAAAACATGCTTTTCACCTGTCATAACACCACAAGAAGTAGCATTATGTCCATATGTATTTCTCAGAAATTTATTTATTACTATCTCTGACCATCACTTGCCTGTGTTTAGTGTGGAACCTTCTCCTGAATAACAGGAGTAATGCATTTTTCTTTATTTCCACTATGGAACCAGTAGTGGATAAACAAGATGAGCTAAACCATATTTTCAGTCATTTTACAGAGTTTCCAGCAAAGGTCTTCCTGACCTTTGAAGGCCCACCCTCTTGTCAACCATACAGATGCATATTATGTATGCCATGGTCCTCAGCCAGGAACAAAAAAATCTCTTTTGAGGAAGCTTGGGAATGGCTCCAGCAGAACAAGCAAATTCTGTATTGATTGCAGCTCCATGTCAAAGCCTACATATGGTGTTAGTCTTCTAAGACCCAAACATGAGGACAGGTGAAACCTTTGACATTAAGACAATAGGGATTCAAGAGAAACTGTGTAGTCTGTTCAGTATCCTCAGCTGTGGAGTGTCTGCAAGAAGTGCTGTACCATCCAGCAAAAGGGCTGCTCACAGACATGTGCCTCCTCCAGAAACAGTATCTCTTTGGTCAAAAGCTTACTTCTTAGGCTTCAGTTATTCTCGGCTCCCATAAGGTTATGGAATAAACTCACCTTCCCAATAAGAGAAAGTATCTACATTCTCATAGCCATTAACAAAGACATCTGCCCACTCAGTTGCCTGTTTATATGGTCAACTGCCTGTCTGTTGTCTTTCCTTCCTTACTGCAGGGCAGAGACCTCCCGCAGTAAGGCAGCCCATGCCCTGTGTGCCTTGAAACCTACCTGCTAGCCGCTGGGCAATGTAAATGTCATTGGGAAGTACAGGGTCTGCTCTGTCAGAGCCCAAATATTCCCAGCTGTTCCCAAGCTTTAGCTGTATTTGAAATCTGCAGAACAGCTACATGGGGCAGCTCAGTTACAGCGGTCAGGTCATACCTGTCAATTAAAGGGCTCTGGTCCCTGATGGATGAAACTGATACCCTATCTTCCTACCTTCCCAAGAGCATGCTAGTTTGTTAATCATCAACAGCACTATCTGCACTTATGCATGTTCGGAGCAGACAATTTCTTTCCCTACTGTTACTGTAATTAATTGAATTACATTTCATTGTAATTCAGTGATTAGCCTGTATTCCTGCCTTTGGAGTTTTCAGCTACCGTTAGCTTTGAGGATTGAGTGAGGATCTGGCAGTGCTTTCCCATGTCCCAACAGCAGCTGGGGAAGCAGAGTGTGCGTACCTGGTATGGACAGTGCTTCTCAAAGGAACTTGCATGATGCGAGTACGTGGTGAAGGGCAAAGTGCTGTGGGGCAACTGCGCATCCTCAGCTGGGAAGCGATGTTGTAATAGACATCTAATACTATGAAAATGATGGGTACGTACTGTCACTGAAGACAAAGATGCAGTAATTGTAAGCATCTCATGGGGATTACTTACAATTCCTGAGTTACACAAGAAAAAAAATAGATTCTTCCATCAATGCAGTGTGCATGATGCTTAGTGTTTTGAATGGATGAATCATGTTTCATCAGAAAGACATTTCTGATTCATGATGCAGGGAGGAAGAGTATGTGGGGTGTCAGACAGAAAAGGTGTAAAAACGCTTCTTGGAGGTGTAGACAATGTATTTGTTGATGATTAGGGGTGGGATGTTTGTGTGTTTGCACTTACATACACATAAAAGTCCAAATTTACCACTGATTTAAAAACTCTTGCATATTTAAACATGATGGGTAACATTTAGTCTAAATATTTTGGTATATTTGTAAAAATAATTTTCATATATATTTATACATACATACAGGCACATATATAGGCTTATCAGGCATATAGGAATATGCCAAATATTTATTTTGGAAAATAATTAAAAATGTTACTGTTTCTATTTAACAAACACAAAAGTGCAGAATTATAGCTGTCAGTACTTTTCCTTCAAAATCTTGAAGATATTCTACTTTCTTTAATCTACTTTAATCAGACAAAGTTAGAAGCAGAATTAGACGTTACTGCTTTACCTTGATCTCAACTGCGGACATTTAAAGTTAGGGAGAAGTTTATTCTTTAGTAAAAGAGACAGCTTACTGTAGGTGCACAGCAATGACAACTTTGTCTTGAGAAAGGAGTGGAAGTTCTTTTAATGTTTTTAAACTAGATTGTTTTAAGTAACATCTTATTTTAGTTGCTTGTATGGGACATAGTTGTGGTCTAGGATGTGGTTGGCTTCAAAAAGGAAGGAAGGAAGGGCGGGCTTGAAATAGGCCTCTCCCCCTTTGTAGCATATGCCTCTCGGGTGGAATTGGAAAGGGCAAGAGGTCTCATGTTGCAGGGTCATTTGTGTATTTCCTTCAGCCTTTGGCATGTCATGGGGCGTTTGCTGTGGGATCTCAAACTACATCTTTTCTCTCATAACCTTTGCTGTCAGATTTAGTTCCTTTATTTGCTCCTTGTAGAGTTATTTTACATGACATTAAGGTTAAGTAGAGGCTTTTATTACTGGTATTTTTGATGTGTATGAATAACCTCCATTCAGAAACAAATTTGTCAACCTTTTTTAAAGTGTCTGTTGTAATTTATGTGTGAAGGGAGGTTTTTACAGGAGGAAAATTGAGATTTAGTGCACCTTCTTCCAAAGAAATTCAAGGACTGCAATACATACCTCTGTGTATATGTATGGGTGCACATGTATTTAAGATACACAGCTGACAGATGAAGTAAGATACTTTGAAAAAGAGTGATGATGATTGCCAATGACTTGCACAGAAGCATAGAGATTTGTATTGTGACCCTGCACGCTGCCAGTTCCTTTTTATTTGGAGATCCTTTGTGTCATTCTCTTCACCCTCGTCTGTGGAGTGCTCTTCCTCTGCTCCCCAGGCAGCACTCTCCTCCACCTCACACGATCTTCCTCAGGTACATAGGCAACCATTTACTTGAAACAAACAATCAAACAAAAAACAGCCCTTGTGTTCATTAAAAAAATACATAATGAAAAAGTGAGTCCTCTTGTGTTACTTGATCTGTATTAAAGTCAATGCTTGTCTTATCTCTACTTGTGATATGTCTGAGGACCTAACAGATTCATGCAACTCCAGGGAACTCAGTGCTCCTCTTCATGTGAATCAAATCACTGTTGTGCAGAAAACTTTGCTGAGCTACAAGTATAATGTTGTAAGAAGTTAAGACTTTGACAGAAGCACATACTGCTAATAGGGATTATTTAACTGGATATCTTGACTGCTACAGCTCTTTTTGAGAAAGCTGTCTTGATAGTTTGTCAACACTGTAAATACTCAGTGTTCAAAGTGCTAATATAATTAAAGAGCTTTTCAAATGGTTTTCTGCTGATAATATAAGCATATATTAGGGTTTTCCTTATCTTCTACACAATAACCCAATCATCAAGTGATATTTTAATATTAATATTGTCATAATATGTAATTCTGTGTTCACTATACTCAATTTGTAACATTGTATATATAATTAGTATTGTCTCTAAATAATTTAAATGTGTTCAGACTCCTCTCTGTATCAGAAGAGAGCTGTTGCTGATTTTAACAGAAAGGTAGGCAGTTGTACACCTACAAGAGGAGACTGTTAATTGCAGGAAGATTGAATTCAGAGTAGAAAATAGAAATGTTTGTGAATTGGCCTATTTGTGTTTCTGTGGTGGGTGTTAGGCAAATAGGAAGAGTTATTTTGGCTTCTCTGCAGGATGTGCTAATTTAGAACATTAAAAATAAAAAATGGAATTTCAGATACATATGTAAACAAAGAATGCATATTTAATAGGCAGGTAGCTGGTAATTGTCTGGAAAGAGTGAATTTCTAGCTTAGTGTCTAAATTTAAATTTAATTTAAGTTTTTGTGTGGTACATTGCATTATGTAGTAAGCATTCTGATTGAACTTTTATCTACCAAAATTAATTTTAAAGATAATGTAAGGAAATTATAAACATTTGAAATTGGTTTTCTGTTTAATGCAATATGAACAAAAAATCAGTTACTGTTTAACAGAATGTGTTAGATGCAAATTTTATAATTTTTATTTAGATTGGAAACTTTGCCTATCAGGACAACCATTTCATCTTGCACGAATAGTTCTTGTGTATGAACTGGGAAGGAAAAGGTGAGATAAGTAGAGACAGTCTGAAGAATGGCTTTGGACACCAGTGGTGTCAGGTAATTGAGTGAACACAGTGCAGTAAGTCCAAGGAACGGTGAAGATAGGGTCAGATTGGCTGGGAGTTCCAGTGGTCTTCCTGATGGTTGCAGTAAATGTCCACAAAAATGTAAGCTTTGTTTTTCTTTCAGAGTTGAAAAAGTGAGGAAACAAAAATTAACAACCTAGACTGATTATTTTGAGTGGGAACTGTTAAAGACAGGAACTACTACAGTGGAGATAATTAAGCAAAAGCAGGGCTTGATCTCCCATTGTTTGGGTCAAGGTGCTTTAGTAAAGCCATAACAATGATTATTTTAAATGTCAATATTGAGTTAAGAAATAAACAGGGCTTGCAATAAAAGGATGGCAGTGTGCTCAGTAAAGTTCATTTCAATGAAGTATCAAATGCTTGATCAGTGAAGATTTTGAAGCTTCATGTCCCCCATCTTGTAGACACTACCCAAGTGCATGGTCATTCTCAGTAAGAGCTGAGGTTTGCAATTCTCTTTTGTCTTAAATCTAGAATAATTCAAGTTACATGTCTAAGGCATGCTTCATGGCTAATCTCAAGTTTATTCTGCCTGCTGCTAGAGAGAGGAGGATCGTGGTGTAGGTAGAAAGGATTAGTGTTCATTAGTTCTGAATCAATTAGCAGAGAACAGCATGCATGCTGTCCAGGAGGTGCTGTAGCAGACTATTGATTTTGTTTCACACACAGACATCCCCAACCTCACAAAGAGAGTTTATTTCCTGGTCAGTTTAGAAATGGGAAAAAAAGCTTTAATTGCAGATGTTATGCATCTTTTTCCTTCACTAAAATGTGATGGGTCGGAGGAATAGATCAGAGTTAAGAGGAACGTTTAGACTGCGGAAAAAATGCTTTCTAAAGTTGGCTGTATTCAAGTGATTATATGCCATAAATTTTAAGGAAGCAGTTTTAATTTTAAATTAAAAAAGGTGGCTTAGGAAGAAGGGGGAAAAAGAAAGCTTAGTAAAATTTTCCTGTTTTGTGATGAACGACACACTTCTCCAGAAGTGAATGGTAGTACCTACAGCAAACCAGGGAGAAATCAAAATATGTAACCTTAAATAGATTTACATGCTTTTGAAATTGAACTGTCAGATTGAATAACTCTCAAAACAGAAACACCATTCTTTGGTAAAAGGGCACAATCTGAAGCAGCTCTGCAACACTATTGCTAGGAAGTTTGTAAGGTAGTCCTTCAGCACTGCTAACAGAATATTTCGTGAGTGTAAAATTGGTTATGCTCAGCTCAGAGAAAGATCTGACTTGTGTTTCTATCTAGTATCATATTTTGAAATATTACTCTTCCTATTTAAATTTTATATTTTGTTTCCCCTTAGGACAATTAAAGGCTGCTAAACAAAAATCCAAACACCTTTTTTAATAATTTACAATTACACCATTAAATGCAAATTTACCTTTTAAACAGCATCACCACTAAATGCAAATACATGTCTACACATTGGTGATGAATTGTTATTGAATAAACATAAGATCTTGCTATGTGTTTGATGCTCTAGGGGCACAAGTCTAATTATTTTTTTAGTTTAGTATTTCATGTAAAATCTGGTAGACTTTTAAACACAGCCACAACTTCTAGAAAGTGATGTCAAGTTGAAAAACAGCACCAAACTGAATTAATCTACCTCTGTGGACTATAAACATATAAATGTAAAAATTTATTTTGTACAAACTCATGGTTGGGTTTGTGTTGTATCTGATTTGGGGCACCAGACAGGTGCTTTATTAAATATTTCTCATATATTTTTACATGAGAATATCAGCCAGTGCAATGAGAAGTGAAGGCATTTAGCACCTTAGTAAATGTCTACCTACCACCACATGCTCTAATGCAATTTACTTTCTTTTTCTTTGGGTTTGCAGGCAGGAGCTTCCCAGGTCATCTTCACTAATCCTCTGGAGATTGTAAAGATTCGATTGCAGGTAGCAGGAGAAATTACTACAGGACCCAGAGTCAGTGCCCTCTCTGTTATAAAAGATTTAGGTCTTCTTGGTCTTTATAAGGTACGTATTTCTGTTTTAAGTGGCTTCACTGCTTTATGTTATATGCTAAACTTTTACATTGTTGAAACAAAATCTGCTAAAAACAAAGACGTCTTTTGAATTTAAAACCAATCTCTTCCTGCAGGGCAGCCCCAAAGTGGAGAACTGAAGAAAACCCACTTCTGCATTAATGGCAGTGGGATACAAAAAATACTCCCCTATTCTATCCTTTGGGCTTTTATGCCAAGCTACAGGGAGTCCTGTATTGCAGACCTGCTGGCTTCTGGCACTGATCATTTCATTTGGTGGGGTTTTGTGAGAAGTTTCTTTAGCTTTCCCTGTGTGTTTTTCTTACATTTATTTTGAATCTCTCTTACCTCTATTGTTATCTTTGCAGCAGGATATTCTCTTTGTCTTAATAATTTGACGGCAGCGAAATGGTAGTGGAGTTTAGTAGTATTTAGATTTTTAAGAAGTGGTGGGATTTGTCAATAACAAATTTCACTAAAAAAACCCTATACTGTGCTGTACTTCAGCAGAATGCCAGTTGAACAGATTCCTTCCCTGCAGGTGTACTTACTACCATCATTACAGATCAGATGTAATGGAGTGGAAGCTATTAGTTTTCTTAAACAAGGAAGAGTATTTCTTCCTGTGTCTTCTGTCAGTGCAAGGGGTAATACGTAAATTCAGTGGTTATATTAGCTGTGCACTTACAAAACATTGTTTTATGTGATTTGTCCATAGACCTGCAATAATACGATAAAAATGTGCAAATTTACTTTTAGAGCTGAAGCTTTTGTTTTGAATTCTGTAGATGAGATACATGACTGTTACATTTCCTAAAGATCACAAGCGTTTTGGTACATGGGAGAAAATTACCATTTCTGTTTGCAGTAATTAAACAATTGAGCTTGCTAAAAAATCTGCTGTTCTTTATAATTGCATTATCATTTGTGAATAATTGTAAGAACTCATTTTAGAGCATAAAGTTATCTGTGTGAAAATAATTGAAGGAATGGGCTTCTCTTGTCGGGTCTGTAATGTGTGCTGTGTCAGGTTTGTAAACTCTGCTGCCTGTTAATATAACTACTGGGTGACTGGCCTCACGTGGGTCCATTGTCCAGAAGTTGCTGGCTTGGAGTATACCAGTTGTGTGTTTAGACAAGGAGTGGTGTTTTTCAAAACGTGCATACTTTCAGGGTATGCAAATGAGAATTTTTGACATAATTTTTGAGCTTTGTAAAAGGAGGAGTTATTTTAGTAGGTAACAGACCAATGATGGAAGTTACTAAAAGAAGAATATTAGGTATGTTTTATTATGAGTATTCTACTGTTTTTACATCATGCAAAGTTCTGTTAAGGAACATTTTAATGCTAGTTTGTGGCCAGGAGCTACCCCTTGCAGTATTACCATGGGAGACTAGTTTTGTCTTCCCCTATCTTCCCTTTACCAAACAGCTCCTATTTTGGGGTGGTTTCCCTCTTTTTGATAATCTTCTGGTGCAGCTTCTTCAATCAACCAGATGACAGTCCTCACTGATACTTTTAGCGGTGCTTTTGTGTTAGGTGGAAAAAATACCACATGCAAGGATTTGTCTTGCTGGCTGCTTTCCACTGTTGTGGGGTGTTGTCAGCAAGATGTAAGGACAGACCTTTGCCGCTTTCTTTGTCACATCTGGACACATCGTATGTAAAAGGTATTTATCCTAGGTACTGATGTCAGGATTGATGTCATATATTGCTGACCAAAATTAGACATGAACCTTAAATCTTCCTCATTCTAGAAACTTACTTTAGGTGTCCTTTATTCTTTTTTTCAAGTTCAACCCTGCACCTTCTGTTTCCAGAGACATTTTATTTCCTGTGTCATTTACTTCGTAGGTCAAAAGAGTTGGTACTTCTTGGGCTCAGGCTGCTTGCTGGATATCAACTGTAACCTTTTTTTTTTTTTTTTTTTTATCATGTCTCTTTTTTTTGTGACAGGGTGGCCAAGCATTTTTCCTCAGAGACATTCCCTTTTCTGCAATCTACTTTCCTGTTTATGCTCATAGTAAACTGATGCTTGCTGATGAAAATGGCCATGTGGGAGGGCTTAATCTCCTTATAGCTGGAGCCATTGCAGGTAATTTTGCAGAATGTTTTTTAGAAGTATTTTTTTAAATTTCCTTTTTGTGAGTAATATTTAATATTCATTCAGTATCCCCATATAAAGGAAGGGTATCGTACCATTGTATCTGATTTAATATAAATCTGATCGCTGTTATCCTTAGTGGGAGGCAATGTAATTTTGATGAGAGCTAATTACATTTGCATAATGTGGATAAACAGCGTAATGTAGCTCAGCAACTTGTAGTCAAATTTGATCTGTCTGTCTCAATGGGGTTTTACTCGTTACTGTGCTCTCAGAGTTGAAGGCTAATTTGAATCTTTGATGAACATAAAATGAGAGATCGTAAGAGCTAAGAAGAAAATGACATACCTAGTTTTGGATTCCTAAGTAACTGAGAAGAAACTTCTTTTCAAATAGAAATGCTAAAAATAGGGCATTAGTTTGTAAGGCAGCTTAAGTATAATATTTTGAAATATAAAATATTTTCAATCTTCTCAAAAATGTTTAGTATAAAGAGAATGTGCAGCTGTGATAATGTTTTTACTAAATGGCAAGTGGTATAAAAATACCAGATGTAGGAACTGTAGTGGTGGATATTTAAAAATGCAGATACAGATGGACAGATTCTGCACTGCCAAGCAGGGATCTGCACCGTTTCAATCATGCACTATTCAGTGTTGGAATCTGTGCAGTTTAGAAACATCACTGGACTGAAGAGGTCTTTTGTTACTTTAGATACAGTTGTAAGGAGTCACTATATACACATCAGGCATGAGCCATCTCTGTGTAAAGAGCTGTTTCCCATATTAGACTCTATACAGTTTGGCTGCACCTGCACTTTGCCTGTTGGTATGTTACCTGTGCCAGAGGAAGGCTAGAAAACAGCAGCTAGAAAACTAGCAACAGATTTGTAGGCCTGCTATTATCAAGTAATACAGTGTTGCCAGAAATGGAAAATTATTTATCTTACTATCTCACAGAAGCACATATAACTATTATTCTTTAACTTGTATCTCATCTCAAGACACACTGTTTTTATTTTTAGATTGCAATGTCACAGCTTCTCTTTGTTCGTTTGTGTTTCTGGGTCACTTATACTAAGTAATGAACCCTAGCTAAAAATGTATGTAAATCATATAGGCTTAGTCTTTTGACATGTATAGGAGTCTGCCTTTCTAAATTGCAAATTTCAGATTTGCTGTTGAATCTATTCCCGTTACGCGTGTGCAGCAGGGAATAATACTGAACGTATCTGCCTGTAAAGGAAAATCTGCATATGGTTGCTATTAGTGCATACTTGTAGGCTTAACTGCCTTGCTTCTGCTTCCCTTTAAAACCTCCTGAATCGATCAGCAGCATTTTCTAGTGTTTATGATCACCTGTACATATCAGTGACCTGTTACATTTTAAATTCAATATCAACCAATTGTAAAAGTTCAACAAGTCAATTTTTAAAAATTCTAAGTCAAAAGATGGTTCCTCTTTCGAAAGAGGATGAAAGTTCTACAGTATTCAGAAATATTCAGAAACACATAACACAGTTAGATACTGTGGAGTACATTTCTGAAAACTTTCTCCTTTCCTTTAACTAGAAAGCTGAAAGTGGTGCCTGGGAAGTGGCGATTTGTGATTTGTTCTTCCATCACTGTTGGCCCTAAGCAGACTTATAAAACACCTTCATTGTCCTCAGTCTGTTTATGGCTTGCCTACTGAAGTAAGCAGCATCTATTCTCCTACAGAACAGTCCAGCAGTACAGACCTATTGCTGTAGAATAGGCGTTTTTAGGCGCAGTTTCCTTATTAACACTTAACAAATGGATGTGTAGGAATTAAGTTCCCTAATTAATCGTCTACATAATTTTCAAAATGTGTTGTAAAGTATTAGAAAATACAGAAAGGCTGCACAACTAATTTTTGTCATGGCTATCTCTTACACACAGATAGGATGCGTGAATTTAAAAACACCTCTTATCTTTTAGGAACTACTGTAATGACAGAACATGAGAACATGTTGAGAGAATTGCTGTTGAGTTTATTATTATTTTCTTGACTACTAGTTATAGCTTTTAAATGTAGAAGAAACTCAAACCAATTATATCTAGCACAACAGTTTATGTTAGTATCAATTGTAAGAACTTGCCTTTTTAGTAATGTTTAATCCTTGCAAAAAATATTAAAAGTTTTCCATTGTATTTTTCACTTAGAAGTGTTCCATCTTTTACAAGATTCTTTGTGCAAATTAAATGTGGTTTTCTTCTAAAAGGTGTGCCTGCTGCTTCTTTGGTAACCCCTGCTGATGTCATCAAGACAAGACTGCAAGTGGCAGCTCGTGCTGGTCAGACAACATACAGTGGAGTTATTGACTGCTTTAGAAAGATTCTAAGGGAAGAAGGCCCTTCGGCTTTTTGGAAGGGAGCTGGAGGTGAGAAAGACACTCTGAATATTAAGGCCAATCCTGAATCTTAAAATTAGTAGTTGCTTCGTTAAGGACTCATTATTTCCAAGTATTTACAAGATCCAATTCTGAAAAGCATAACATCTTGCTAAAAATTTTAATCTTCTATCCTAAGAAATTTTTTTCTTTATAATATTTAACAGCTCGTGTGTTCCGATCCTCACCCCAGTTTGGCGTTACTCTGGTCACTTATGAGCTTCTGCAGAGATGGTTTTATGTTGATTTTGGAGGACTGTAAGTCAAATATTTGCTTTTTAGCTTGCACCAAAAAAGTCTGCCAAGTTAGGGGGGAGGAAAAAAAAAAAAGGCACAAAAAACCCCCTTTTTTTCCCCCATGCATGGGACCACTTAGTGACTTTGAGTGCCTGTACTTTATAATTACAGTATGCGACCCCCCCATCCTTAGAAAATTTAGAGAAACTTACATGCTACTTCTAAACAGACAAGGAGATAGAGCCATTTCATATTTATTTTAATACAACACATAAAATTTGTATTTCCATTGTAGCAAGATACTTTGACCATTTTTCCTGTGTCACTAAAAGTTAAAAAATTTACAAAGCTATCAGTAAAAATGTAACTTCAGTTTCAGCCTTGACTTCCCCTTAACTAGTGGTCTGAACTCAGCTTTACTTGACCATAGAAGTGAATTAAGGTCTGCCTTAACAGTCTTCCATCCTCAGACAAAAGCCTTTAAGTATTTAGTCTAGATTTTGTAAAAGTTATTCAGGCTTAAGAAACCACTTAAAATAAAAGGGAGACTTTTTCTCTTTTTCTTTTTTCTCCCAACAGCAAACCTTCTGGATCAGAACCTACCCTGAAAACCCGAATTTCAGATCTTCCTCCTGTTAACCCTGAGCATATAGGTGGATACAGACTTGCTACAGCTACATTTGCTGGTATAGAACATAAGTTTGGTTTGTATCTTCCAAAGTTTCGATCTCTTAGTGTCAGTGCAGCTCAACTAAAAAGTAGCAGCTGAATGCTGAAAAAAATGATTCAACTTAAAGTGATGCAGTGGAAAAAATTCACCCGGGTAGTACTGTATTTTTTCTTTCCAGTCAGCTGCATGTTGTTCTAGCTGAACTGAGCTTGCAAATCTAATTACTTCTTTCTAGTATTAATACATACCTGCATTTATTTGTTTATTTGCATACAAGTTCCTGATTGAAGCTGTGGTTCTATGCCTTGTTTTAAGCAGTGGCATGAATCTGTAGCATAAACT
Source organism: Megaceryle torquata (assembly GCA_024611175.1). NCBI lineage: Eukaryota > Metazoa > Chordata > Aves > Coraciiformes > Cerylidae > Megaceryle > Megaceryle torquata. Next base: position 79,563 of record JANIJG010003526.1, read on the forward strand.
TTGCCTTGCACAGCTTGCAGTTAATGTTACTGTACATATTGTACATCTTTGTACAGAGACATAATGGCATCTATCCACATACGTTTATATAATGGGTAGTGCAGTTCAAAATAGTTTGAAATGTACAGAATGTTTTGAAAGCGTTTTGTTAACAATCATGACAATAAAAATATTTCAAAACACTGAAGTCAGTTCACTTTGTGTTTATAAGAAAGTTGTCCAGTGCGATTTATTTTTTTTTCTTCCACAGATTATGTATCACAGTTTAAAATGTAAAGATGAGATGCACCCCTTTAATGAATGTACGGTACAGGACATAGCCTCTAAGGGAGGAGCACTTCACTGCTAGTTACAGCAAAGGTATTACAATGCAATATGCTGGCCTCTAAGTTTAAGAGAGCACAGCAATTAGATGAGCACGTGCAATATTTTATTTTGCAGAATAACTTTGTGACAAGGAGTCCTCTCAAAATACATGGAACTATTAAATGTGTAGTAGATCTTACCTCCATGGTAGCGTATGTAAAAGACAGTAAGATACTTGCCAGTTATTACTTAAGATTTATTACTCAGGGTGCTTTTTTTTCTCATAAGGGAAAACTATTTATAAAAATCCAAACAAGCCTGAAGGCATCCTCTTCAGGTTAGTTTGGTAATTAAAAAAAAAAAAACTAACAACTTATTTTTATATTCTTTTTATATGCAAACCTGATTGTTTAGACTTCCGGTTGAGTGGAATGCTGAGGAGAAAGGAAAAAGCTTGAACTATTTCTGGCTTAGTATCTGCAAAAAGTTTTATCTGGTGTAATTTTTAAATGCAAAAATGTCAGAGGGGAGTCTAGATTTCTACAGCGCTACAGGAAGAATAGTTATACTACCCCTACAGCCAGAGGAGAGGAATTCTAATCTTGCTTACTGGACTATGACAACCTGACATCTTTAACTCTGAAAGAAACATGTAAAACTAACCCTACTGGAGTACAGTGGATCCCAGGTTCTGTTATTTCCTTGCTCAGGTGATAGCTGGCCAATATGAAGAGCTATCATCAACTTACAAAAAAATGGCTTCTTAAAAACTGAACACCACAAACATGGTTCTAGTCTCTAAGCAAGATGCTAAATCGTGTGGTGCTGAACAATATTTAGGGAGCTAGAGGTTAAAATATACTGAACTTGGGGAGTTTGATCACTATTCTGCAACAGGTATATATAACCCCCTTAAAAAACTTCTTGTATTTATTATGGTTTTTTTTCTTTCTTTCTTTCCCCTGCTTATTACTTGTGCAATTTTCTAGAGCAGGATTCACAGGAACTCTCCCCTATTTATGTGTTTTGTTCTGCGCTTTTCTAAATAGATACAAAAATGGTAGGTACCCACTGGCATTTAATCTCAGTCACAGCTTGTTGACTGACTTGATCAAGGCCTTAGGAGACTTTACAACACAGGACAGCACTTCTATTTCTTACAGCTCCAGAACTGGACAGTGTGGCTCCCAGGATGATCATTTACAGTATCTGGTCTCAATGTTGCAGGTATGGGTTTTAGAACATTTTTAAACCTGTACTCAACTATTTTGTGAGGGAGGAATGAATACAGAGTAGTTTCATTGAAAAGTATTAAAAGGTTGAAATTATGTAAAACTTACACCATATGACCTATAGGATTTTTATGACACAATCCATTAAAAGAAAGCCTGATCTAGATTTTTGAAAGTGCCTGAAGAAAATGCATTATTAAATGAGAAGTAGCAATCTCAGTTAAAAAAACCCAACCAAACCCACCACAAAACAGAGCAAGACAACAGAACATTCTCATTAAGAAGTTGTGTGACCAAAGGGTCAAAAACCATCATGTGATGTGCTTGTTCATTATATAGTTCACGTGTTTCTGAACTGTGACAGATTGCTGCTGTCTTAAGGTTGAGGAAAATATACAAGGTAAATGATAAATTAAACAGCTTGACTTTGCCTTGAGGAGATGGACACACACACAACTTTTGATGAATCAGCACCAGTAGAAGCCTAAATCCATTTCAATTTCAAACTTAGTGAAAAAGAGACCCTCCTGGAACCAGAACTGCTGTTACTGCTATGTCTCTAAGCTGCTCAGAGACAAGAAGAAATAGAAAAAAAAACCCCAAACCTTAAAACAGAAACAATGAAGAAACAAAAATACTTCTAGACATAAAGCTGATTAAGGAATATAAACCTATTTTCTGCTTTTAAGCTTGTAGCAGATTAAGAACACCAGAAACAACCTAGAGTTCTAAATTAATATTGATTTAGGGCCTAGTTAGTACAAGTCAGAATATTTACAAATTTAAAAAAACCCCACAACCCTCCAAAACAACACAACCTCTGCCCAAACCAAAACCAGTCTTGATGGGAAACTTTATAGTGTCCTAAGAAAGATGTACTCAAAATAATAACAGAAATTCCAGCCCTTCTCTTTCAACTCTGAAAGGTATTGTTTCAATAAAAATGTTAAAGAGCAGTGAAAACATCCTCCTTTAACTTAACATGGAAAATTAGTAGCAAGTTTGTCGTTAATAGAATGCAAATTATTATGCTATAGAAATTGAGTATCTCATTCCTTATCCATTGGAAAAGAAAAATTTGACAACAGTAGCCTTTGCTTTTAGCCGATTGCTGTGGTAGGAAGTGGAGAAAACAACTCCAATGTGTGTAGTATAATGAAAGTAGCAGCTCCCAGGAACTTTCTACTCTCAAACTAATGAGGGGACACAGATTAGGGGCCAGGGCAGCTGACAAGTGCTCATACAATATTTATTTGTGAATCAGTTTTACCTTTAAATGCACCAATTCAAACGTAAGAACTTGATATTAAATATGTATTTCATTACTTCAGGTCCAATTATCAAATAAGTTTGTAACTACAGACAATTTTTATTCACATGTATTACCCACTACCAGAGCCTGCTTACCTAGATATAAACAATGAAACTTACTTGGAACATATGCATGCATATCCATGGGTAATATGAAGAGTTCAAATTAAAGAATGCTTCAGAGCTTTACTACCTAATGAAGGTTAGTTTGTGTAATATATAAAGTTTAGTTTCAAAACAGAACTTTTACTTTTCAGAAAGAGATACTGTTAGAAAGTGGAAATTTCAGAAGCCCAATAGCAAATTTACACCAGGTTAGCGTTTCAGCAAAAGAAGTTCCTTGCAAAGTCAGTTAACTGTATTAAAATTTTCACAAATCCAATAATGTGCTTGTAACTTTTTTTATATATATAAAAGTGACAATGCAAGATCTGATTTTCAGTGATCTTAATACATTTTTTCAAGTCCATAGCTGAGTCCATATATTCCTTCCTTAAGCTATTATTTGAACAGACACATGCTTACATCTTAAGATTTGCATCAAATCTTTCACAAGTCTACAGTTGCTGCTTATTTTTAAAGCTCTACGCCGGTATACGGGTTGCAGCTTCCTCTTCTGCATCAGCTCTGTTTGCATTTATTTCTGCCAGTGTTCGGCCAAATCGAGTCCACTCATCACTGCGAGGAACGGCAATTTGCTGTTGACAAAGAGAACGTTACTTAAACATACTGATGAATAAAAAGCACATTTTGAACAGCAGAGTTCTTAAGTAACATTCTGAAGAGGTTCTGATAGAAAACCATACCTTTATTTAATGTAACTTCAAAACTAGACTGAATATGAAAAGCTCTAACTAATAAAGCAGAATTTGAGAACCTTGTCTTTATGTAATGATACTATAACAAGCTTGCATGACACGTCCCCATCTGAGAGACTGCCCCCAAAGGGGAATACTAAAGCCATATCCTCATCCAGTCAATTAGTTAAGCACTACAGCAGTACACATACTTGCAGTAGCAACAGCTTCCTTGTAAAAATGAAGTCAAGACTGCTTCGCTGAAGCTTTTTGTTTGGCACTGCTCAAGCTATGGTCAGAATTCACACGTGCCACCGTTACCGAGAAGATAAAAAAAAATCTCTATAAACAAAACCTTTGATTCTTTCATCTTACTTCATCAGCCTTATAATAAAGTTTTTACTTTTTGATTGGCTGTCAGGTAGCATGCTAAAAAATTATGCTAGAATATCTGAAAGAGATGCAAAAAGGAAACATTAATTTGAAAATAAAAATTAAATCATCTTCCTCTAATCACAAGGAAGAAAGTTAAAAACAAGTTACTAAGTAAAAGTCAAAGAAACTTGTGTGTTTTGTAATGTGCTTTGCACAATACATGGTATACATACCTCTCCCACATCATATATAACTATTTGTCCCTCTGAATCACCTACAGCAATCTCTCTTCCCGAATGCGTCCATCTCACACGGTTCAGAGCAGGATTGCCCTCCACAGTAATGCTTGCTGTCGGTACCTATATCCATTTAAAACACAGGGCTAAAAATGCATCAGGATTCCACAGAACACACACTTCTGTGCAGATTCCACAGAACACACCTAGTCCGTCAGTTTTCTATCGAAACAAGTGCCCAACTTTTCAACTGATGCAAAGTATGTAGATCAAGGACTCTCACTTGCCTTAAGATAGCACCAGTGACATGAACATCCTCTATCAAAAAGCATGTCTGCACTCTTGTCATGAGATGGGAGGCACAGACATCATCTCAGACAGCAAGGAGCAGCTCAGGAAAGATTATGGCAGAGGCAGGGATGAAATCAGCTGCTTTGGCAGGTCAAATCCTGTCCAAAAGCTAGAACCGGGGAGTTCCAGTTTGAAGTCGTAGGCTGGCACGTGACCCTACAGAACTGCTCTTTCTTCTATATGCAGTTTTAAGAAGGTGAAATTTAAGTTTTGTCAGGTTTTCCCTCTCACCTACCTCCAACAAGTGTCAGAAAAGATATACACTATAATTAAGTTTATAACTCACACCCAAACATTCAATTCTCTAAGTTTAGAAACACATTACGATTTCACTGCAGTGTTATGATGGCAATAGGAACAACAGTGGTGTGTGGGTAACAGGTTTGTTCACACTGTTAAGCTATAGGCTGCCAAGGCCATATTGGGCAAGGTCTATAATCACTTTCACAACATGGATCAGTGTTACTGACAGATGCTTTGCACTTTTGTTATAGGTAAAACAACGTAATTACCACCGAGTCGCGCAGTTTACAACCCTGTAATCAAAGAATGATATCTATTATGCAGAAACTACTGGAACTACTACATTTAAGAAAAACAACAACAAAAGAACCCTGCAACAACAACAAACCAAAATGCTATGGTAAACTACTGACATTCTCTCTCTGCGTCCCGCCCCCCAAAATGTAGAAACACTTTTCCAGCTACATTTGACAGTTAACTGCCTCACCTCAGTATCATTGTTGAGATTCCACAGGTCAAGCCTGCCCATCCCATCCACACAGGCAAACAAGGCAGGGTGAGTGGGAGACCACATCACATCATAAACATAATCCGAGTTGTCTTCAAAGGAGTAGAGAGGTTTGTTGTTCTGAAAAAAAGTAAACATAGTACAATACCCAAACTCTGTGCTTCAAAATTAAACAGCTAACAGGTAAAGCAAAATAAAGAACAGCATTATCAGCAATAACTAAAAGCAATTAATATTTTGACTTACTTTAAAAAATGCCTCTGCAAAAAGAAGCCCCAAATTAATGCTATTACTAAAGGGATGCTTTCCAAAGCATGCAGCCTTTTGCTGGCTGAAAGCCAATACTATAAGAGATTGTAAATTTAATGCATTAAGAATATTGTAAAACAAGCCAATGACAATTCAATGACAGCACTTCAGACTCCTACTGGGAGATTCTAACTTTCTCTGCTTTGCATTCCTCAAGGCAACAACCTTAAGAGTGGAAGAGGTAATTCTGGCAACTTGAAGTATCTGGCAGATGCTTCAATTGTGAGCCTCAAGGAGTTTAACTGACATGATTTTTGGTGCTGTCCCTTAGTCCTCCACAAATTGTAGCAAAATAGTTGCCTTATGCATAATATGAAGTAACTGCTTTTACAACATGATTTACATTTGATTGTAATGTAATTGTTGGTAACAAAGGGCAAAAGGATGGATCAGAAGTATAAAAATTGTGGCCCATCGGAGAGCAAAGCTTTATGTTGTAAACTGTAGTTCTGTTCATCAGCTGTCTCATCTTTGCAGGACTGGCAACTAGGAAATCTAGAGAGCTTCACATGATTTGACTTCAGTTTACCGAAGTTTCTTAAATAGCTTACGTTATAGCACCACCTTGTGTCAAGAACTGCGAAGAAAACCGCTGAACTATCTAAGTTACCTTAGTTGTCCAAAGCTTTACTGTCCAGTCAAAAGAAGAGGTGACAAAAAGATGTGAGAAGTCTACAGGTCCAACTGCTGCATGGCAGTTGATACCTGTGATTGGTCCCTGGTGTCCTTCAAACATCTCACTGATCCCAGCTTTGCTGTTTTAGAATAAATTAACCTTGGTTATATATCTGAAAACCATACATCTGCAGACAGAGATAGCACTGAAATGCAATTTAAATATAGCCACAAAGAGATTTTGCTGTTTTCTGTGGATATTAACCCACTGCAAAAGGCTTCATCACAACAGGATCAGGGAAGACCAGGCTTCAATATGGACCTTAACTTCAATATCTTTTTTCTGCTAACCTTAAGTGACAAAATATACCACAGGGAGAAGAGACTCATTCAGCAGGTACCAGTCCACACATTTAACTACACTGTTCTCCAAGCAATAACTAAAACTTCCATTAATAAAATTCACTCCTCAGGAAAGAGCATAAAACTCCCACTGACTTAAGAGAAGTTGCATGTGCCTTAGGGACACAGGATTCAGACAGAAACCAGTAATAATATATCCCTAATAGCCTCCTATCAGAAGCGGTGAAAAGGAAGGGGGGAACAGATGGGAAGGATGTTACACAAAAGTGACACAATTTGGGGTATTTTGGAACCAAAAAGCTGTGCAGCAAGGGTGATGTGTATTTGAGATGAAACCTGGACACTCAATTATATTTAGGAAAGCAATTGATAAGATACAGTCAGACAATTTCAAAATAGATTGAACTGCAGGAGAAAAGGCCAGCCAATTTCAGATTTGTGCGTGATGTTACTGTACAATTATCTACTGAACTGATACAAAGTTTGGAATGTTCTGCTACAATTCAAATGAATAAAACCGCAGTCACCTGTGCTACCCTCATCAACACAACCCTTAGTCACTGAAGGCAGCATAGTACCAACTCAATATTCCACATTCTTCTGGTTTTAATGAAGTTCTTACTCAGGAAAAAAGTGCACACTGGAATTCATATACAGCTATGCTGAACTCCTTGAAGACAAAGAAGTAAATATGCACTATAAATCATTTTAGGAGTGTAAAGAATGCAGGGAAACTTTATTTCCTTTGAATAATTAAAGTTTGTATTCACCTGCCATGACGGCATGCAGTATACACTGAGCCTTCTTCACTGCCAACAACAAAGTTGTTGACATCTCCAATAGGGAAGGACATGCAGGTAACAGCCACAGCCTTGGACTGTTTGTGAACCAGCTCCATACTATCCTGTAGTGAAAATATTAGCAACTTACTTTGAAAGAAATATAAATATTAACATCTACAAAGCCATTTAGATTTCTCAATAGGAGATTTTTATTGATGTTACTTCTATGGGATTGAGCAAGAATAACAGTTATTTCTTGTTAAAATTCTGTTCACCACTAACACAAGTGCAACAAAAATCTACAATAGGATCAACAGATGGTATTTGATTCCACAGGTGGGGATATATTTTATCAAATACTTGTCAAGCTACGTTATGTATAATTCTGTGTGTCAGGAAAATGTTTATTAATGCTTTTTAGATGCATTACATTGTTGTGGGGGGTTTTTTGGGTTTTTTTTTTGTTTGGTTGGTTGGTTTTTTTTGGGGGGGTGTGGTTTTTTTGTTGTTGTTGTTTTTAAATATTCACCTGGAATAGATACTATATTTATCCAAAGTTATCTTACCTGTGGTTGGGAAAGCATGTCTAGACTCCAAGAACAAATTTTCCCATCAGTTGAGATACTTATCAAATTATGAGCATTCTGGGTCCCAACAACATTTACACAGTACACTGGGTGCTAAGAAATCAGAAAAAGGAATTTTCAAGTAACAACCAATTCAGGAAAATATACAACTTCACAATTTAACAATGCATAAAAGATTGATCACAGTAGGGTGTAAAGAATACCTCCCTATAAAACTGATACTTGTTTTCTGACACTTGGATTTTTACGAATAACCTGATTCTTCAGTGATAACATTGGCAAAACATGGACATAAACATTTAAGCATCCTCAATCAAGCATGCTGACCAGTTTCCTAGAGGTTAAATACGTCTCAACGGGGAACAGTCCTTGAAGATATTTCAACCCCTACCGTGTGAGCAGCAGCTGAAAGTGGAGTTCTCTGTACTGGGGTTCTCTTATTGCTGCGATTATCCCATAGCACTATTTGGCCTGAATACGTGCCACCAACCACCAGATTGGGATGAAATTTTGCAAATGTAGCTGACATCACTGCTGACTGAAAGGCAAAAAACAAACAACAAAATACAGACAAAAAACCTGCAACTATCAGTCAATGATGCTATTACCTATAACTTAAGAAAATGGGACTGAATACCAGAGTAAGTTCTTTGCCTAGATTTATTTGATACACTATTTCACCATCAAATTACTTAAGGATTCACAAACCCTTTGTGAACCCCCATCAGTCTTTTAGTTTTAACCTGTATTTATAAAAGGAAGTTTTCTTCCTCTACTCTTTCATATGTATACATTTATATTTCTCCCAGCATAGCTTGTTAACAAGGGAAGGCCAAGATTTAACATCATTTTGCCACATTCTGTGGTCATTTTCAGACTTCACAAATCTGTTTTGATACAATGAAGTTACTTTTGCAATCTGGGCTTTGAAAGTGATTTGAACAAGAGATGAAATTTTGATTCAACTATGTAATTTTTCAAAGTTATGACATTTTGAAAATAATGTGGCTATGGCCAGGCTTGGTGTAATGAAAAATATTTGCAAGCTTTGATCTTTCAGAAAACTACTAAAAAACCTCCATCTGCCTTTTTCTTGACACATATGTTTCTAGTTTTCATCTTAACTCCCATCTCCTCAGGCCATCTTCATTTTATTCAGTAAACTGAACTCTAGTAGTGTACAATCCCACTCAATCCCTTTACATACAAACCTTCTTTGTGATTCAACCACTACACAAAGTTTTTTTTAATGTTTTTAAATAACTTAAGGAAATGAGTTCTCAAACAAGTCTGAATTCTGAATGTCGTCAGAAATTCTGAAACAGAATAATGTTTCTGAACTGAAATCTCTATTTATCAACATCTGTTTGCAAATACATGTGGCTAAAGTGAATGCCAGCCCAATGAAATTATGTTGACAAGCATAAAAAAAGGTACTTGTCCAAGTTCATTAACATAAAAATCTTTATCCTCCTGAGAAAGAATCATACCTGGCAGTGAAAGACATACTCTGGGGTAGTTTTCTTGTACTTCATATTCCATACAAGGGCCACCCCATCAGGCTCATGGGGTGCATCCTCATTGTTGTTGTAAGAGGCTACAAGTAATTCTGGGTACTGTACAGCAAGAGAAAAAGAGTCAAAGTAAGCAAGATGACTAGCTAATGCTCCAGACAATTCTAGAATCGTTTTCTTTCGAAAACCTCACCAAAACCCAAAAGCCACCTTACATATACACATGAGAAATTGTCAGTTAAAACTGTAATTATTTCAAATTTATCTCATAAAACAGCAGTAACATATACATTAGATTCCTGTTTTGTCACCCATCATAACTTGCTTATAAATGTAAGAACCTGTACTTTTAAGTGAGATTTTTCTTAGCAAAATTAAGTTACCTCTACAAAGTAGTCCATAAACTAGAAACAAATACGCCAAAGATTTTCTTCATAATACCTACTTTTTGCTACTTTTCACAACAGATTTAACAGCTCTATTTACATTTTGAAAATTATGAAGTGTGTAGGGAACACATTTAGAAATACAGCCCGCAGCACTAGTACTTATAGAACAGTCATGCACTTAGAGCTAGAATTTACAAAAGGTAATTGCTTAATGTAGGCATTATTTACCTGAGATGACCAGTCCAAACAACTGACAACACGATGCTTTGACCAACGTTCATCAAAAAACTGCCTATTTAAGGACAGTTTTGCTCCTGCTTGAATCTCTCTATGAAGGCAATTAGCAGATATTAATCTTAGATTACTTTTTCAGTTACCAATATTGCACATTCACAGGGAAGTATTCAACATTTGCATTACCCTTCTTTGTCTTCTAAGTCTCTTCCACTGTAGTCAAAGAAAATGTTGATTTGCTCAGAAAGGGCTCTTTCAACAATCCTTGTGGAGTGGTCAAAGAAACTTAGGAATTCTTCAGAATGCAAAATTTGTTGTTTTTCCTCTTCTGTAAGTTCATGAGGGGCAGCTGGAAAAGAATTATACAAACATTCTCTGGACTGTATTCTCTCACCAGTTCTTTCCAAGAAAGAAAATCAGAGTATTTATCATGATGCTGCAAAAATAGTTTCCTAACATGCATGGATTTAAAATACATCTTTACATTTTACATTTTGCTAGTTGATTGTTAAAATGTAAATCAAATTAACTTCAGCTTCACGTAAAGAAAACAAGTCAAAAGTTTTCGTGATGCCTTTATATCACACTCTGAACGTCTTGAGGTAAACTGTACCTTCTTCCTCCTCCTCTTTTTTTAATGTTTTTTCTTCCTCAGGTTCAACTAATGGTTTTGGTGCAACCACATCATCTTCATCTTCCTCATCTAAGGAGAAACATTATGATGAGACTGTCATTGTTTCTGAAGAGGCACAGTAACATTCCATATGAATCTCAAAGTGATGTAAACTGGTACCATTTATCTTAAAATTTTTGTATTTGTAAAACGTAGTCCCCAGGATAAAGTTATCTCAAACCAAAAGATCTACACCTAGATTTTAGTTCCACTAAATGATGTCATTGTATAAACTGAAGTAAGACAGAAGAAATTATAAAGAATCCAAAGTAGAAATCTCTTTTACAAGCATTTATGATTCCACACAAAACCCACGTGGTGGATGCATGTTCTGTGTAACATGCTGACACATTAATGCCACAGAATAAAGAAAAATCAAATGTCTAAAATAGTCTACAGAGCAGCTGCTTACTTGTGATCTGAAACCATCAGTCTAATGGGTCTTCACATAGCACAAAGATGGCTTACATTAGCTTTCAGGTTGCTATTCTGAGAGGCAAATTTTGCTAAAGATAATAGCAGGGAGATTACATTTTTTCTGTCATTCCAAATGCAAGTCTCATTATCTGTATCATGTTTGGCAATGAGAACTTTGCAGCAAAATGTGTTTTCCTTAATTGCAATGAGAAACATAAAATGTTAATGTTTGGGTATACAAGGCTTACAGCACTTTCTGCATTTCTACATTTTATTCTTTGAATACTGTAAACCAGAAAATAACTTTAAATTACCTAGTGTTGTGGAATAGGCATTTCCTGGATTTTCTTCATTCACTTTCTCGAATAAGCTTCTGAAAAGACTATTTTTATTGGTTAAACAGCTATGTCATCTGTTTATAAGAGAACAGCAGCAGGAATCTGCTGTATGCCTTATATCACAAGTAATGGGACAGTATTCAACAGGGACCAGAGTTGTTTGTTGCAGCCATCTCCCTGACATTTAAAATTATTTAACAACAACCACCAACACCACCAACCAAAAAACAAACAAAAACAAACAAAAAAACAAAAAAAAAAAAACAAA